>JABUQX010067926.1:0-10000 GCA_015478945.1 Trachelipus rathkii
TTAGAGCTCACTTAGCAAATGAGAAAAGATGAAACAAGTATTTGCATCATGAAATACAAAATGACATGATTAGTTTACTTGTATGCTCAGTTAGGAAAACATTATTATTCAGAATACCCTCAGCTCCGTATTATTCATTAATTCTAGACACCACACAAGATATCTCCAAAAGAGATCAGTTGAGTATCGTGATTAGATATACAATACTGACAGAAAAAAATAGAAAATTCTCTGCAGATACACGAGTCGTTTTGGGTTTCGTAGAAGTCAGTGATCAAACAAGTGAAACATTTGAGAATTCAATATTGTTATATTTGAAGGAAAAGGGAATTGATATTCAAAAATGTTGAGGGCAAAGCTACGATGACGCGTCTAATATGAGTGGACAGTACACTGGTCTACAGAAAAGAATTAAAAATATAGTTCCAACAGGTGAGTACGTACATTGTGCAGCATATAACCTGAATCTTGTGCTGAATGATTCAGTCTCTAACATTATCGAGGTTAGTCAATTTTATGATATTGTTCAGCAAACGTATGTTTTCTTTAGTGGAAGTTTACCGCGTTGGCAAGCTCTCAACAAAACACTAGAAGGAGAACTAGCAAGGAAAAAGGTTATCAAAAGTTGTGTCCGACAAGGTAGGCATCACGAAATGATTGCCTTTTGGCATTGAAAAAAACTTTCAATGTGTAATGAAGTGCCTAACGAAAATTATACTGTCTAGTCACAATAAACAGGAAGTAGAACAGACCCTCGTCATTAGGAAATATCTGGACTCCTTTCAGTTTATACTAATAATCACCCTGGTGAATTTTTAAGGGTTTTGATTGTCTCTGATATCATGTTGGTTGTAAATGGGGGTGGAGGGTTGTGATCTAAGGGAAGTTTTTTGAGTTGTTTTTTTGTTAACCTATTATTGGGGTGTGTTGGTTTACGGGAGATATTAGCGTAGTGTTTTGCGAGGCTGTCTGCTTGTTGTTTGAGGAAGGGAGGGAGTTGTCGGGCAAGGATGGGGATTCGTGTGAGGGAGGGGGGTTGTTTTGCGAATTGTTTAATTTTTTGATAAACTGCCAGGTTTTCTTATAATATATGCGTGTAAACTTGTTAGTGGCGTTGGTGGTTATGAGATTAGAGATCTGAATGTTTAGGTTAGTTATTTGATTTGTGGTTAATGTGGTGTAAGGTCGGAGTTTTCGGAGGGAGTTTCTTTGTTTAATAAGTTGACTGATTTCGGGGGACAGTTTGGGATTGTAGGATTTTCTGTGGCCCTTAGGTATGTAGAGGTTGGCTGATTTGATGATTGTGTTGTTTAATTGAATGATGGAGGTTTTTAAAGATGTTATGTCATGTATTGGTGTAGGGTTTATATGGGATTTGATGTGGTTATGAATTATCCAGTTGAAGCTTTTTTGTAGTTAGTGTATGTGGTGATCTTTGGGGAGTTTATGGGGATGCCAGATATGATGATCTGATTGTAGGTCAGTGATTGTGTCCCAGGTTAGTCTGTGATGTAAGGAGGGGGAACAAAATGTGACGTCTGGTGAAGTAGGGGATTGGTTGGCTTTTGGAGGGATTCTGGTGGGGAGTTTTTTAGAGTTAAGGATATTAAGGGATTCTAATTCTTTAAGGATATGGTTACCCCGGGGATCAGATAAGTAGTCTTCGTACCAGGCAGTGTGCAGTGTAGTGGGCGTTTAAATCGCCTCCAAGGATGAGATTTGGATATGTAGCTATCGTTGATAGGGGGGGTGTGAGGTTATTTGGGGGCGGGTTTGGGGTGGTAGGGTGGCGAATATAAAGGTTGAAAATGTTGTAGGTGGTCTTGTTCAAGAGTATAGAACAAGATTGGGATTTTATTAATGCGGCGGGGAATGGTGTGGAAGTGTTAGTAGTTGTATTATGATATGGTATGCTATTATGGATCAGTGTTAAAAGTGAGTGGTGAGGAGGTTGGGAAGGGGAGTATATGGCATCGTAATCATAGAATGTGGGGAGAGGGGTATTTTGGGCGAGGAAGGCTTCTTGTATGATAGCTATGTGGATATTGTGTTTTTTCAGGAAATGGTTGAGTTCTATGGATTTGTTGGTTAAGCCATTGATATTGAATTGTAGTATGTTGAGTGTTTGGGGATTAGGTTTGGTCGGAAGAGGGTTTTGGTTTTATATATATATATATATATATATATATATATATATATAAGAGAGGCAAGACATAGTAATTGGTCTATAAATTTATATAAATAAAGAAGTTAATTCAAAATGGATAATCTGGAAGAAGTGAATCATCATCAGTATATATATTTGGTAGTACGTACAATACAATTTCGAACCAAATAACACTAATATATATACAGTATATATATGTATATATATATATATATATTATGTTATATATATATATATATATAGCAGAATATATATAGCATATATATATATATATATATATATATATATATAGGTGGGATGGTTTCTTAAAACCATGGTTTGAAACCACATAAAAAATGGTTTAAACCATAAAAACATGCATAAAATATTTAAAAATATATTTATTAATGGTTTTCTTTAGCATGTTGATATGGCTTTCATTTTTCAATTGAAGAGTAACTGAAAGGCAATAAAAATTTTTCTGCTGATTTTATATTGTGAGAATGATTATAATATATATATATATATATTATGATATATTATTATTAAGGTTATTATATATATTATTATATATATATATATTATTATTATTATTATTATAAAGATATATATGAGTTAAAGAGATAGCATATATATACATATATATTTAATATTATATTATTATTATATATATATATATATATATATATATACATATTATTATTATTATATATATTATTACATATATATATAAAGATATTATATGTATATATATATTATTATACATATTATATATATTATATATATATATATTTGTAAATTTAATATGTTTAAAACATATTCTTTTTTCGAGCTCTTGGGAATTCATTTTCTACCCATCGATGCCATGATTTCAAAAGTTTATATAATAAAACTCATGTGTGAAGTGTGTGGCCACAGCATCAACTAAGCTAGAAGGCAAATATGACTATAAGCTAAGTGATGAGGTTTATACTGGAAAATATTAACATGGAGCTAGAACAGCTTAATCCACCACTCAACAGACAAGATTTAGCAAAAGTAAAAAGGAGGTATCATCAAGCAGTAACAGAAGCTCACTTATTGGCGTATATTTTTAACCCAAGATATCAGACCGAAGTACTTTCAGAGGATGAGTATTCAAAAGCAATGGAATTTATGGAAAATGAGTATCCTGAATTGATGCCCATTTGTATAAATTTAAGAGCAATTCTCCTCCATTTCATAAAAGTTACCTATTTGATGATTCTCTGTTGTAAGCAGTGACTCCTTTCATCTTGGTACAATCTCTCAAAGAAAAATTAGATGAGAAGGTCATATATAAAATAATAAGCATATTGTCAGCAACTTCATCAAATACTAATGTTGAAAGGGTATTTTCAACTTTCGGACTTGTGTACAGCAACATTAGAAATAGGTTGGGAACAGCTAAAGCAGGGAAATTAGTTTTTTGTATAAAATTCTTAATGATAATTTCAGTTTTGACTTTTAATGATGAATCTCTCTCTCTCTCTCTCTCTCTCTCTCTCTCTCTCTCTCTATATATATATATATATATATATATATATATATATATATATATATATATATATAGTTAAAGATATATATATATATATATATATATATATATATGTTATTCCTAGTATTCCAATTTATAGGTATTAAGAATTCAATTGGGTAAAAATCTGTATTGAAAAATTTTAAGAAACGAATTTCTTTGTGTTGTTTTTTTTTTTTTTTTCGTAAAAGGAATAAAGTATAACCTTTTGTCCAAGTAAAGTTTATATATTATAATATATATTTTATATTTACTATATGAGTTTATGTAAAACTCAAAATATAATAATAATTTTATACCAGTTTATAGTTATGAAGAAAATTTGAAATTTAAGAATCTAAAGAAATTTACATAAGGTGTATTTAGATAAGATAGAATCCTAGTGCTATCAAGCTAGCTTGGAGGTGTCATTTGCCGTTAAAATACTATAAATCATTAAAAACTAAATTAAAACCCTTAAATTGTTTGTCAAATTATAGAGCGTTTAAAAAATTTTTTATTTTTTGTTTATTTAAAAACCAATGGTTTTTTTTTTTTTTTAAACCATGGTTTTTTTTCAACTCTATGTATATATATATATAAGATATATATGGGTTGTTGTTGTTGGTACATACAGCAGGAAGAGCAGCAGTTGTATATATACATATATATATATATATATATATATATATATATACATAGTATGCTAATCATATTACAGGTTATAGGTGAGAAGCGAGATGGATAGTATATATTATTATTATTACATATTATTAATATATACTATTCTTATATTAATTTTATTAATTTTAAATAATAAAAACAGAAAGATTTATATCCAAATATATTGTTATTATTACATATATATATATATATTACATATATATATTAATATTGTTGTTAGTGAAGCATTTGATATTTGTTATATTATTATTATTTCTATTGCTATATTATATATTATTGTTATTATTAATATATTATTATATTATTATGTTATTATTATTAATATTATTTAGAAATTCTATATTATACATACAATATATTATTATTATTATATTATATTATATATATATATATATATATATATATATATAAGGGCTACAGGGGGCAGGGGGGCACTTGCCCCCTTAAATCTTGGCGAAATAAAAAAATGAACCCTATATGATTGCCAGACGTCGTTTTTAAGGGTTTATTAGTAGGAAAACTTAAAAAGATACATCAATCGATAGATAATGAAGTAGGAATTTCTAATTACTAACGTAATATAAACTTTCATTTTTTTCTGAAGAGTTTAATGTTTTCGTTTTCATATTGGCTTGAAGCTTCAACTTAGCTGTGTGCTTTTTATAATGTGAAGGGGCTTCTTTCGACAGTATTCTCCGCTCAGAACCATCGAGTATGTCGATATCATTTGGCGGCTGTCAAAGCTGCTAAATCAATCACGGAAGGCGTACCGTTGATATTCAGCTGCAGAAAGCGCATCAAAAAACAATTGCAAAAAATAAAAGAAATATTACAGCTACTTTGAAGACCATAATTTTCTGCAATTTTCTGCGGAACCCATGACTTACTTTTAAGAGGTATAGGCCAGCATGAGGAAAATTTTGAAGACCTCATTAAACTTCGAATAGAAGGTGTGATGTGGAGTTGAAAGAACATATTCAAGGACAGAAGAATTCCGTCTGGATGTCTTCAAAATGAACTTATCAATTTGTGTGGAATTATCATAAAAAAACATGATTGTCGCGGATGCAAAAAATTTGGTGTCTACTCCATATTGGCCAATGAAACTGCGGATTTATCAGGCAATGAACAATTATCTATAGGATTAAAGTTTTTTGATCTTGACTGTTCGAGAAAAATTTCTTTGGTTTGAAGTTCTTGAAGGTATGGATGGTAAAAACATTGCTAAAACGATTAATTTGTTTTTAGAAAAAGAAGGTTTGGATCCGAGTCTATGCGTTGGCCAGGGGTACGACGGCTACGCAGCAATGTCAGGGAAAGAACATGGATTTCAAAATAAATTGCTGGAAAAATTTAAAAAAGGATTATATTTTCACTGTGTAAGCCATTGGCTTAATTTGGTCATTAATGACCTAAACATTATTCCGGAAATTCGAAATACTATTGCCACAATAAAAGACAAACTTTTTCAGAGACTCCACCCTAAGAAGAAAATACATTCCCAACTTGCCTAAACTTTGTGAAACCCGTTGGACTCAAAAATGTCATAGTATTGATATTTTCCATACAAATATGATAAAAATCGTTGAATGGTTAGAAAAATTGTCAAAGGAAGGAAATAATCAAACAAGAGAAACAGATTTTCTATTATACTGTTCGGAAACAAGACCCAATTTCATTATTACCTCTTCCGTAATTGCCAAATATTTTGCTTTAGTTGAACCAGTGGCTAACATTATTCAAACAAAAAATATTGATCTTGTGCAGTACTCTGATCATGTCCAAAGAATTTTGAAAGTTGTCAAAGACCACCGCAAAACTGCTAATCAAGTAAATGCTGGTCTGCTCTTATCCGCCTCTGTCATTACTGCTGGCTTCTTAGTAGAACTTGCGCCACCTAGAAAAGTACAATCCCAATAACATAAACCAAATCATCCTGCTGAAACTTGTGATGAATTTTGGAAGCGTTCTGTACTTGTGCCTTATCTTGACTCACTTTCATCCTCTTTAGAGATTAGATTTTCAAAAAACAACGTGCCAGCATTTCATCTTTTTCATTTGCGTCCGTTTCTTATCTTAGGTGCTCCCGTAGGCAGTTTGCTTGAGAAAGTAAAAGTTTTATGACCTTGATATCAAAAAAATTCATATCGAAATTGACTTATGGTATACCTTGTGGCTGGATAAAAAAAATTAAAGAAGCCTACCCCTTTATTACTCAAATTCAAAACCTGTCTAATTGCACTGGTGATACCGTGTTCAACAAGTACCCTTTTTCAGCACTCTGCGAAGAGTAAAGACTTGGCAAAGAAACACAATGATCCAAGACACGCTTAATGGATTATGTAGGATACGTATTCATAGAATGTTGGTAAGTGAAAAAATTAACGAATTGGAAACAAATGTAATTGAGAAATTCGCTGAAAATCCAAGGCGTCTGATGCTTGTTGAGATTTAATATTAGTTATCACTCAGGATTCAGTACTTACCAACCCCCATGAATATTACTTTGCGTTTCTCAAATAGGTATTTTTTTACTCACCACATAAATTTTTTTAATGACAACTGTTGTAGACTTATTTTATTTATTTTATAACCAAATTAACTTTTTTATATTATGATATTTTTTGATTAGCCTTTGAAAAGGAAAAATTTGAAGTTTAACCAACCCACACCCTCTGTTAATCAGTGTGGGCAAGGACATAAATCACTCAACCTTTGCTAGCCCCTAAGTCAAATCCTGCTTACACACACACACCTACACACACACATACACACACACATACACAATAATTATAGACACTTTACATATATTATTACAGCAGCAGCATATATATGCTATATATATATATATATACATATATATATATATATATATATATATATATATATTATATATATATATACATATATATATATTATAAGATTCAACCCGTCCCCAACTGAACTCCGCCTACGCCCATATATGTACATAAATTATGTTATTATATATATATATATTATTATATATTATATTAGAGATATATATATATATTATATATATATATATATAGCATATATATATATATATATAAGGTATATTATGGATATATATGGCGAGGCGTAGGCAGGATATATATATTGGTTATTTTGGAAGAATGAAGAGGAATCATTTTCTATGTAGAAATATGTTTACTACAATGGAGGACCTCATACCACTATCCACTATCACGTTATTGTCTTACTTCAGGCTGCGGTCTTTTATGTGATTCATACTTGCTTCAGAATCGCATCAGAGAATTCAACATGAAGCATTCATACATGCCTATCAAACTTCCTTATTGAGTTGCTGATTCGCCTTCAAAGAAGAAAAATTCACCTACTGAGCAACATGAACAAAAGTGCATTTCAGTGTTTAAATTCAATTTAGTGTCAAAATGCGCTTACTTTTCGGGCTCGAAGTAATATATAATAGTGCTAAGAAAATAATATTATGGTATTTCAGAATTATATTTTCTTTTTAAAATTTGCTCAAATAAGTAAGTTTGCCTCGCAATATTTTGAGTCGGAAATCATAGTAAACAAGAAAATCAGTGCAACTTGTGTCTTGACAATACTTATATTTTACACACGTTAATCATAAATATATATATATATTATTATTATGTTGTATTAAGTTATATATATTACATATTATTATTGGCTGGCTGGTTGCCATATACATACATATACATATTGAGCTACAATATACATACAGTTATTATTGTTGCTGGCTGTTGGTGCTGGCTACATATTATTATTGTTGGCTATATATTATTATTATAATATATTACAGCAACATATATATATATATATATTATTATTATTATATATATATATATACATATATATATATATATTATATTATATATATATATATATATACATATATATATTACATATATATATATTATATAAGTTTTTTTTTTTTTATTATTATTGTCTATTACTAATATGTTATATATTTACACAGTTAAACATATATATATATATATATATATATATATATATATATATATATATATATATATATATATATATTATATATATATATACATATATAAATATATATATATTAAAGAGATATAAGAAAATATTATTATTATTATAATATATATATAATATATAGATATATATATAGAAGATATATATATATATTATTATTATATACATATATATATATATATATATTTACGCTAAGGTAAAGGCTATATTATATATATATATATATATACATATATATATGTTATATGTTATGCACAGAGTTATATTATATGTTGTTATTATTACAGTTGGGTTATATATATATATGTTGCTAAGAAAGATAGCATTCATATATATATATATGTATTGGTTATTATATATATAAGTATATGATTATCAGTCAAGTTATTTATATTTCTATATCTTTAAATAAAACCAAATGGATCTTTATAAAAAAATACATATATATATATTTCATGTAGGCAGTATGATATACATATATTATTATACATATATATTATATACAAATATTCAATTTTTATAAAGTTATGATTATCATCAAGTTTTTATTTTCTATTCTTTGAAGAGTAAAACAAAGTGGATCTTTATATATGTTGATACGTATATGTTATTATTGTTATTATATATATATATTATATATATATTAAGGTTATTATTATTATGTTACATATGTATATATATATATATATATATATATATATTAGGGATAATATTATTATATATATATATATATATATATAGATTTCTTTATATTTATATCTATATTATATATATATATATATATATATATATATATATATGATTGAAACCTACTTTAACATTAATCAGAAATCAAGTTTTTGGATATCAAAATGTAGATCAGCGGTGAAAAAGGTTATAAAGGATTGCATGATTTGTACAAAAAATCAATATACTAGCTTTCAAGTACCCTAAATAAACACACTTGCCTAAACATCATGAACACCTTTAACAGTTACAAATAATTGATTATGGTATTGAAAATTTGTTTCTATTGGAATCCATTTGCATTCCCTCTAACAATATTCTTTTAACATTTAAAAGTGAGCACTATAGAGTAAAACCTCTCTGGATTAGTGAGAAAATTTAACCTTTTAAATGCAATTTTGATATATGATTAAAAGTTCTTAAGAGGGTGTGTACATTGGTTTACTGGTTTAGAAAATAAAAACTTCATTAATAAATAAAATAATGCCTTTGAAAACCAGTTAAAAGAAGGTATCATTGAGTTTGTCCACATCCCTAAACAGAAAAGTGATAATTATACTTTTATTCCACATAGACGAGATTACGTACCCCTGCGTCCCCCCGTAAGGGGGGACGCTGCCCTCTAAAAATTAAATTGATCGTAGAAGTCTGAAATTTGGATACGAAGATTCGATTCCCGAAGGGAATCGATTCTGAGTCGAAAACGATTCCTGTAAGGAATCGTTTTTTACGCACTCCGACTCCGGCTCCGGCTCCGGCTCCGGCTCCGGCTCCGGCTCAACCTATGGCTCTGATATATATCTATAGAGGTTAGAGTTATCGTATTGGGTTAAAATTTGGAGGAGGGTTAGATGGTGACGTAATCTCGTCGTAGACGAGGTTACGTCCCC
>JABUQX010067926.1:15000-41594 GCA_015478945.1 Trachelipus rathkii
TAATTTTCAAGAGGGAGCCGGAGTCGGAGTCGGAGTCGAAAGTCCAAATTTGAATTTAAGGTGGAGGTCGGAGTCGGATGTCGGAGTCGGAGTCGGAGTCGGAGTCGGAAAATTTTTGAAACCGACTACAACCCTGGTGTTAAAATATAGGTTTATAAGGATGTAGATCTCGACTAGTGTTTGAGGCTCCCTCATGGCGAGGCTGGTTCCGTCAGCTGGCCCCGGGCCGACTGCACGCCCGCCGGCGCGATCCGACTCGAAACGGGCGCGTGCGCTCGCTCGCGCCCGCAGGCGGTCCGACCCGAAAGCCCACGCGCGCTGCATGCGCCGGATCAGGCGCAAGAACGCAAACGTGGTCTGTTTTCCTTTAATAAATTTTTATTTTTTTTAGCCTTTTTAGCGAAACATCTTTTTGTTTCAACTAATTTTTTCAAAAAATTTATATTTTTTAATTTATTTTTTTAATTATTTTTTTTTTACTAAAAAAAATTTATGCTTTTCACGTTTATAACGTAAAAATTTACGTTTTTAAATACACTAAATCATTAAATCAAACAACCCTCCCCACCCCCTCCTACCCAGCTATTGATCTATTGATCTACTTGCACATCTAACTTGATTCAAGTCATATTTTTTATTTAGAAAATTGTTGTTTTACATACCCTAACTAATCCAGTAAATCAGTAAAGTCAAACTGCCTCACCCACCCCCACTCCTACCCATTTCTATTGATCTATTGATCTATATGATGCTATTATCTATTATCTTGATTGATCTATTGATGCTATTGATTCAAGTCCATATTTTTCTTTTAGTATATAAATAAGTTCTTGGATAAAAAGCGGGAAAAAACTACTGTTCAGAAAAACCTTTATACATAAAGTGCAAACTACATAATCCTTAACATATAAATTTTTAGCATCAAATATATTTGCAAGTTTATTAAAAGAAACATATTTAAAAACATATATATGAAAATCAAATACAGTATACAAAACACCCAAATAAAATTATAGACCTGATAGGTTTTTGTACAGGAACATAAGTGCTAAATATTGAACATATTATATTTTAAAAAAGATGTTTACATAATGATTACTAAAAATAAAATCTAAAACTTAAAGAAGAGAGTCCAAGGAAATATAACAAACATTATTTTTATTCTTATACACGGCTATCCAATGTCCATTGGTTGAAACATCCCTAGGAGAAGTGTTGAAGATAAGACCAGAGTAGGTATCCAATTTCACAGAACTAAGTTCATTACAGGCGAATACACCTAAAAATCTTTCTTTCGTTTCCGAAGGCGTTTAATATTTATTCTTCATTCATCATTTATAATTTAAGATTATATTTCGTACTTCTGTCAATCTCGATGATTTGAGGATGTTCCAGAATACACCAGAAACTGAGATTGGAGGAATGGTCAAGCTTTGTCCAACCTTTGAGACTCACCAATGTTTCCTTTTCTAGGATATTGAGATGAATAAGCATTACAATGCAGTAAAGATCAGCAGTGAGATCGTATGCATTTAAATTACTGTTTTCAGCATAATTCTTGAGATCAACCCCTGTACCGTTATCAGGGTGTGGGGTCGAGTGTTTTGTTGATGTATTGGAGTTGGAATTTGACTATGGAGGTAATCGTAAAAAGGACGCGAGAACAATTGGAGAATGTGAAGTCTTCATATATCATCTCATAATCACGAACCGTATGGTTGACCATGTCAGCCGTGTTAAAACTGATAACCTCTAAGTGCCGAATGGGTAAAATTTAAAGGCAGACTTTCCGTAGTTTCCAGAATATGCATCGTGTTCTAAAATATCTATTATTACTTCTGAGGTAAGCTCCATTGACGATGTTAGGTATATTTATACTCGATAATCCTTGGGTAAAGTTTAAAAAGTTTAGTCTCAATCTCTTGATGGATATTCGCTGTATCGGTCAATAAAATGAATTTCTCTATTTCATATGTTTAATGGGAGATAAATTCACTTTACGTATATAAAGATAAGCGTCCAGTAATTTAAAGATAGGCTTTGGTGCAGTAGTTTGTGACTTTAAACAGCGCTTTTTAACATTAAAAGCAAAGATTTAGGTGTAATATCTACGTTAACCCTGATGGCGGGCGTCCACTGATGGTAGAATAAGTCTTTCCTTAAAGAATATATCACCGTTTACACGTCCGTAATATTCATGTACGTGTTATTTTTAGATTTAGCACCGTTGTCCCTATGTTTCTCTACATCTTTTAAATTGTAATAACCACATGATTGCAGATGAGACTTCCTTCGCATCTTGAGAATAATTTAGTAAAGTTTCAATATAACTTCGATAAGGTTAACTTGCAGCTGATGCCCGTAGAGATGTTTCATTTAATCAACACCTCAAGTTTGATTAAAAACACGTATTTAACAGGAAATTTGGTCTCGGTGGATACTATGTGATCGTTCCTGTGAGATCTGAACACTTCGTTACTAACTTAGTCCTCATATATTAAAATACATTGAGGGTAAGATATTGTTCAGAGTGCCCATGGATATTGAATTCGAGAAGTCACATTGTATTTGTGATTGGCGAGAATTGGGTTATTGCTGACGAAATTAGATTCACTTAAACTGATCTGTGTAGGGTTCACTGAGAAGAGATCCCAATTCACTCTTACAATCAGTCCTGGGCTGGAGGGAAAGAAGGGAAATGCATCTTGCCTGGTAACAATCGCCGGAACGTATAATAAGGAGGATTTGTTTAACATTCTTATATACGGAAATAGTTACAGGTGTTCACTTGTTTAGTAAAAAAGTTACATTATCTGGCGTTATTTAAAGAGCAACACATCAATAACATTTTTTCATTAGTGGTCCTTTCTATTTCCCTTTATAGGTTTTTACTGCGACCTAACAACCTGACCAGTCATCCTTTACGTCGTATTTTCTTCGTTTATCATGCATCTAACATTCCATCAAGAGAAGCATCGGCTAGTTCGACGTTTTACAGCTGTTCGTGCGGGTCGAATAACCACCCATTAATATTCCTGGAAAGTATGCTATACCGTGTCCTAGCGCTTTTTAAGCGAAGGTATTACCTCCTGAATTTAAGCAAAGGGATAGCACGTCTGAACAACGAAGCAAAAATCCACCTAAAAAACCATATCCTCGGCATTCTTGAACCCCTGAAAGACTCGTTCTCTTTCCATTATTATAATTATTTAAACGGAGTTTCCTTCTAATGTGTACTTTAAACACACTGCTGTCCCATTCGTGAATGGGTATGGATTACCTTCTACATCTATATAAATACGAATCGAACTCAGTTGGGTCCTACTCAACGGTAAGTAGTGAACATTAGGAAGCTTTATAACTCTAAAATTACCTTTAGGAAAATGAACTACCCTTAACAAAAGAGGCTTAGTATTCCCTAATACTGATTGATCTATAATATCTGTATAAACATAGGGCATACCAGGATCTTGAAACATCTTAGAAGGGCATTCATACAAAAATGTAAATGAACTCTCGTGTCAATTTTTTGAGACACATATCTTCCATCGGTTTGGTATATACTATTAGATCCTTTAGAAAGATGGTAATATTGAGTCGCATGCGAGTAATTATCATTTACGAACCCAGGCTGAAGAATGGAAAATAAATATAAACTTCTATCTTTCGTAGGTTCACATGAGTTTGAAATTTTAAGGTGATTAACACGTTATCTCGTTAACGGTTTTATTAACCAGAAACACTAAATCTTTACAAATAATGAGACTTTGGTTTAAATTTTTTTGTTTAAGGCATGAAACACATCAGTAACCGATTTGCAAAGACCCCTAGGTATAAAATTTTTTCAAGAAATATTTCTTTTAGGTGATAATGTCTGTCTTAGCTTTATTTTTAATACATTTTTAACATATTCAACGCTTCTAAATATTATAAAGGCAGAGGGGACTCTAATATATTCTCAGCAGATGCGTCAAGAATTATTTCACTTAATCCGCTTCGATGACTTTCTCGGATCAATAAGTTATAGGATTCAATAATTGATTGTATAGTCTGATAATTTATTAGCAGGATGTAGATCCATTGAGAGGCCGATGAAGGCAGCGTTAGATAGAAATGATCTTCGGAGGTCATGATTACAGTTCCTCAATTTCATATACGCCTTATTTACGAACTAGAGTTTTTACACTATCGGAGCTTCTTCCATATATGCACTTTACACACAGCCGCTGTACCATGTGTGAATGGGTAAGGGTTCCCTTCGACATCTCTAATATACACTCTTACGGTTCTAAATTGGAGGATTTATTCAGGCGGTATATTAGTGTACACTAGAAAACTTATAACTTCTGCCATCTTAGGAAAATATATCACTCCTTAGGTACTGAAAGCCTAGTATTTCCAACATACGGGGTTCACAATATCGCTGTAAACATACGCTACACCAGGATTCGTGTAACATCTTTGAAGGGTCAACATACAAATATGTAATTGAATCATCGGTGTTTGCTGTTTTTGTAACACAGCTTATCTAAATACTCTCTTCCGATAGTGGGGATATAAATGTATTAATTCATTTAGAGCGCTTTGATATCGTTAATTCTCAATATTTGTCATCCAAAACGTAAGTAACTAACATTTACCATAAAACTTATCTGAAGTGTTGAAAATAAATAAACTTCTATCTTTCAGGTTTACCAAGAGACTTGAGACTTAAGGTGATTACACACGTGTCCTCGTTGAATGTTCTTATTTAATAGACATACTAATCTTTATATATACGAACTTGATTTAAATTTGCTGTTTCAAAATCTAAGCGGAACACATCGTAAGAGATTTATAGAGACCTCTGTTTATTAAATATCTTTCAATGAAATATTCTCTATCGCAATTCTCTCTCAATATTTGTGTTAATTTTTAATAAACGTTCTTAACATTCCTCAGACACTTCTAAATATTAGCCAAATGCCGTATTGTGATTCAGCTGCAATATCTCTACATGCGCATTCCAGTATCGATTTCAACATAACCAACTTCGTACATTTCCTCGTTTCGTAGTTTATAGGACTTCAATACTCTGTAGTAAGTCCTGAATATTTTATTTTCCGGATATAAGTCCATAGAAGCCGATGATGGTAAGTTAAATAGAAATGATCTCACTCTCCAATTTTCACAAAGTAAACTGATCAATGTTTTCTTAATTTCGCTAGCGAGGTAATATAACTTAAACTTCACTGGGTAACCTACCATTTGACAAGATACTGTTTATTTTTACCTTCCCTTTAGATCCTAATATTGTTTCTATTTTATACTCGTGACTCTCAGAATCGAAGCGATTTTTCTGTATTTCTTGTTTATGAAATCCTCCTTTATTTTTCCCCATCTAAATCCTCAAGATAGTAAAATTTTAACCTGTCTCTAGGAAATTCTCTGATGGTAAGCTACTTTAAAAACCTTCTCTCTCTACCCATCCAGCTTCATACCCTTTTTCCTTGAAAGATTTTCATCAGTCCCCTGGATACTCTCACATAACACCGCTACTTGAACCCGTTGTTATCTTTTATTTTCCCAATTGAGTGATAGGTATCAGCTGGTTTGTCTTCCCATCTCTATTGGGTATTCCTAGAGGTTCTATGATAAGACCGATTATAGGAGTAAGCCAGGTCTTGTAGTATATCGAAATATTTAAAAGTATTCATCTTCGTAAAATACCTATGCATTCTTTCTTTTATAGTTCTTTGTACTCTTTCAACTATTGCAGCTTTATTAACTGAAAATGTGTTGTAATACCCTATGTCATACTCAGTAACTATTTCTTGAAACTCTTTGCATAAAAATTCTGTACCCTTATCTGTCCATATCATTTGAGGATCTGCCAGTCTTCATTTTATAATTTCTCTGACTGCTGTAAGCAACTAGCTTTGATTTTCTTTATCTTTAAAACGCCTTAACCATGATAATCTGCAATATACATCTATCACAAAAAGAATATATTGATACCTCATCAATTGTAAATGTTATATTTATCAATATCTGTCAACATCTAGCTGCCATACGTATCTAGAATGCGGGGCTATAGTTTTCCGTGGTCCGGAAAAGTTGTTTTCGCATGGTTATGTAGGGTAAAAGGCAAATCCTCAGACCTTCTAAATAAATTTTTTCAATTCTTTAATTAATGGGGAGAAACTTTGAAGCAAACCTTGAAAAACCACCTTAACTGTATGGCTGTTTCACATCAAAGTAATAATTATCGACCGCTTCCTTAGCCTCCATGATTCACAATTACATTACAATAATAATTCATTTCATTTTATACTGAAAGGTTCATAAAAACAAAATGTATATATGAAATATTTTATTTTTAATTACAAAATAATATTAACTATTTTAAATTACAATTTTAAAAACCAAGAAGATGTATACAGAAAGATAACATAGGTTATACACATAATTTTAACATACAAAATAATACACAATCAATAAAAAAAATATTACATAATAAATAATTAGGAACTAATCCATTTGAAGCGATGTATGGGTTTTTTTCTTATTCCTTCCTACAACTTGCAACGTAATGTGCTTCTGCTTATCAAGTTTAATCTATCCGATGCAAAGGAAGTACCAGATGAACTCGCATCTGGTCTAGGAGACATGGAATATTATCCATATCCGCTAATCTTTTGTTGTAATTCCTGGATTAAAAGTTCTCGGAAAAATTAATAAGTGCTGAAGTTCTTGTTTGATCCTGTTTCATCCTGCTACAGGAGCCTTCTTCCAATCAATCACGCGAAAGATCGGATATCAAGTCAACAATATTCGATCCGGCTATTGCTGACTTCTCCATCAATAATGATTTGACCGAGTTTACATTCCATGTAATTTGATCTTTTAAAATATTATATAAGGCTAAACCTGTTTTCTTACTTCTCATCAATGGTAAGCTTTCCTCCAGTACATGTTAAAATTATCTTCTCTTTTAATATCATAGGCTCAGTATCTGTTGCTAGAGCTGAATCTTCCTTTAGGTGAATTTAGTAAAAAAACTTTTAGATCTACTAGTTTTTGTATAGCATTTTGATATAGGATTCTTTTTTTATGAATGTTAATTATTTATCTGCTCAACATGCGGTATGCGATGCGTCTTGAGCAATCAAAGGCTGCTGTTGAATCAAACGGTTGTAAGGGTTATAACCGAGACCTGTTGCAGGTTGAGGGTTTGATCGAGTTGTTCGACTATTGTTGTTGTAGTTGGTTAAGTGCCTGTTGTTGTTGTTGTTGTCGTTGATGTTGTTGTTGTTGTTTGTTTGTTGTTGTTGTTGTTGTTGTTGTTTTGTTGGTTGTTGTTGTTGTTGCTGGTGCTGGTGCTGGTGCTGTTGTTGTTGTTGTTGTTGTTGTTGTTGTTGTTGTTGTTGTTGTGTTGTAGAGGTAGGACTCCTGTGTTATATTTCATCTTCTCATAATCGCTATAGGGTAAAACCAAACCTTTTTCCTCATTGTTAGCAAGCCACTTGGTTATCAGAGGTGCTATAACCGAAAAGAGTAAAGGTAGGAACGACACTCCGCCTTTATGTAAGGCTTCTTTTTTTTTAAGGTTTCTTTACGTTACCAACAAGTTTTATGCATGTTCTATTGAACGACGCAGCTTTACCTCTGAGGTCTTTTTTAAAGGAAGCATTTCCTTTTTATAAGATTTAGGCATACTTCTGCTTTACATTGTATAAAAATTTTTCATCTTCACAGATCAGTTTACGTTTTTCAGAAGGTTTCAGGTTTTTAAATTTTCTCATAAAAGGTAAATAATCTGCTACTAGAGTACTCATTATTCGGGTATGTATACTGTCTCAATCTCGTTAGGTAAGATATTTGTACGCAGTAACACTCTATGCGTGTTCTTAGGGTGAAGTTCACAGAGTAAATAACCGTGAGGTATAGCTGTAACTTCTTTATATACTTTTTGGAACTCTTTACGTTGAAATAGGGAACATTTGGGTAGCCACAACATTGACCTGACTCATATCCCTTCTTTGTCCGAACAAGATTAAATACTGTGTGTTTAAAGACACATCCCTCATATACTTATTCTGATGAAAGATATTCTTGCGTTATAAAAAATACTGTGATGTTTAAGATGATGAAGTAAACCTGTGAAAGTTTTCTGCTATATCACTCATTCAATTATGACATGCAAATTCAATCAGGATTAATAATTTATGCCCTGGTAAACAATTGAAGAGCTTTTTATATCATATAACCCTTCAGAAGTTGAATTACATCTTTGTAATCTTTAAACTTTTCTTGGTAAACACTGTAGCAACAAATGATTTTAACAGGTTGCTGTTCGAAAATCTCAAACCTCTTTTAAATGTTTAATAACAGAAGGTTTTCCCACACCCTGTAGGACCTGAACACAAGACATGGTAGCAGGAGCGCGACCAATAAAATTTTACAACGGACGTCCATTCTAGATTGACACCTGACATAATGAATAAGAAAAGGTTTGCATTTATGTTAAATGGTTCACTAGCTCAATAGAACAATATATCATGGATGGGATGGAGAGAGGAGGGGAGGACACACTGATTCACTGATTTACTGATTTACTGCTTTATGGTCTGTAAAACATAACAATTTTACTAAAAAATATGACTTGGATCAATAGATCAATAGATCAATAGATGGGTAGGAGGGGTATGGGGAGGGCAGTTTGATTTACTGATTTACTGATTTAGGGTGTGTAAAACAACAATTTTAATAAAAAATATGACTTGAATCAATAGATCAATAGATCAATAGCTGGGTAGGAGGGGGTGGGGAGGGTTGTTTGATTTACTGATTTAGGGTATGTAAAAACGTAAATTTTTACGTTATAAATTTGAAAAGCATCAAAAAAAATTTTTAGTAAAAACAAAAATGAATTAAAAAATAAATAAAAAATAATAAATTTTTGAAAAAAATTAAGTTGAAAACTCGTAAAAGCTAAAAAAAATAAAAATTTTATTAAAGGAAAACAGACCACGTTTGCGTTCTTGTGCCTGATCGCGCATGCAGGAGCGGGGGCGCGCGCACGCACCCGTTTCGCGTCGAAACGCGCCGGCGGGCGCGCCTGCGGGTGCGCGCACGCGCCCGTTTCGCGTCGGATCGCGCCGGTAGGCGCGCACGCGTCGGCCCGGGGACAGCTGACGGAACCAACCTCGCCATGAGGGAGCCTCAAACACCCATAGTCGAACTCTACATCCTTATAAACCTATATTTTAACACCTATATTGTATTATTATAACCTTATTTACTATTCCAACACCGCACCGGAGCCAACACCGGTGCCATTGTCAACTCAAACTCTACAGATTCAGACTCCTTTCTCCTTCTTCTATACACTATCCAAATTTCAGCCTTCTATGGTCAATTTAATTTTTAAGGGGGGCAGAGTCCCCCCTTCGGGGGGACCCAGGGGGAACGTAACCTCGTATACGACGAGATTACGTCACCATCTAATCCTCCTTCAAATTTTAACCCAATACGATAACTCTAACCTCTATAGATATATATCAGAGCCATAGGTTGAGCCGGAGCCGGAGCCGGAGCCGGAGCCGGAGCCGGAGCCGGAGTCGGAGTGCGTAAAAAAAGATTCCTTACAGGAATCGTTTTCGACTCAGAATCGATTCCCTTCGGGAATCGAATCTTCGTATCCAAATTTCAGACTTCTACGATCAATTTAATTTTTAGGGGGCAGCGTCCCCCTTACCGGGGGACGCAGGGGTACGTAATTACTCGTTCCTACGACGAGATTACGCCATCAGACTCGACTCGAAGCTCAATTTAAGCCTAATCTCCACGCGCTCAGAAGCAGCTACAAGGGCGTAAGCCATTATTTGAGCTACGCTCTCGGGGGACTATCCCCTATATACATACTAGCGACTTGAAATTTCGCGTGTATCGAGCTTAATACCTCAATAGATTATATTCCAAGTTTCAGACCGATATCTCTATTTCTTCCTATCGAAAAGGCTGGGGTCGCTCAGTTTGGCGTATTACTACTTCTATCATAAACGGTCGTGAGGTATTTTTCGGTCATTCCAACATTGTTGCTGGTGATGAGAATTTCGTAATACAAGATGTTGCAGTAGTTGAAAATCCAAAATATTATAAGTAGTAGAATAACTCGCAATCCAATGTATCATTACCATTTAAAAAAATTCAATCTAACAATTCTTACTCTCTTAGGAACATCCTTTGACAGTAAGTTCTCAATAAAAGATACATTCACGCCAAGCTAATGTCCCAATGAGGCAACTTTTAAAGACTATTTTTTCTGACAAAGATATGCCTGTTTATTATCTTACAATTAAACTGTTCAACATTTAGGCATTTCATTACATTACACCATACTACACGGCAATGTGCAAATTTTTCTAGATATTTTCATATTGTTTCAAAATCTCAAACAAACTTGAATCCTCAGTTAGTAAAAAAAAAAAGGAAAAAAAGGAAAATTGTCTATTGTCTGGTTTAAAAAAAATCAGAAATTAATTTACAAAGTCAAGATAAGAAAAGAAAGGATCGATAAAAGTTTGTTGTTCAAGATGGAAATTTGTAAAACTAAATCATAATTTGCTCGTAAATAAACATTGAAAATTATGTAATTAATTTAATTAAAATATAAATTAGTTAATGAAAGAAATGATAAACTAAAATTATTTTCTTTTACATTCTTGATTTTATAGAAAAATTGAGAATAAAACTCAAGAAAAGAAACATAATATAGCATTAGTTTAAAAATAAATAGATTGAGAATTATAAAAAATTTAAAGCATTTATTTACCTATAAGTTCATCGTCAAATGAGATTTCTTTTTCTCGTCCGTCTTTCAGAGATTCCGTTTCTTCTTGAATATTTCGTTTTGAAAGTTTATCATCTGATACATCTATGTAGAGAAGAGATTGATGAACACTGAAGGGATTCTCCGCTTCAAACAAAGGAAGAAGTTCGGGATATTCCTCCGAAGAATTCGTAGATTGAGAGACCATTGAAAATAAAGACATTATATTTAACAACTTTAATCTTTCGTTATTTTCTTTATAAAAAAAAAGGTTTCTGTTTCCCTGGAAAAAAATTCTATTACATATTCAGTGCTTCAATACATCAATTTTATACAAATCTTAGACAAAAGGCATTTCAAATTCTTTACTGCTACTATTGAAGAGAGTATTTTCCACTGAAGGCATCATATATATATATATATATATATTATATATATATATATATATATATTATAGATATTAATATATATATATATATATTATATATATATAATATATATATATATATTATATATATATTATTATATACAGTGGCGTATTTTTAGGGGGGCAGGGGAGGCCCCCCCCCCGAAATATTCTAGACACTAAAAAATTTTTTAAGAATCATATCCGATAATATATAAAGTGCAGAAGTCTAATTAATTTTCTATCTATATAATTCGTCGCTGTCAGAACAAATCTCGTAAGTTCCATTAGTTAAACTAAACTTGAAACCATCAGAGTAAATGCAAAATTAAGAATTTCAGCTGATTTATGAAGAATGTGTAAGCGCATCTGAATCTTGAAATTGCGGATTGAAATTGCTATACCAAGAATAACAAATTCCAAAAATACAGAACCAAACATTCTACTTCCGACCACAGACTATATATTATCGCAATCACATTTTTATACCATTTTTGTATGATTTAATATCAGCATTAGGGAAGATGTTTATTAATTTTTCTTGAATTTTCATACACGATTTAATGTGCCATATGAAAGATAAAAGATTGTGTAATATTTTTACAAGGAAGATCTCGCAAGCCCAAATGGATTTAGTAAAACAGAATGGGATTTATGTAGTTGAAATGGCATACAAAGCACAGTCGCCCCAAAACCGCATAGATGAACTAGTTTTCTTGTTCGCAGTACACAATTCCATAATAATTACATCTTTTTGCAAATACAGGCAATTTTACCCGTGTTTAATGCTTCAGTAGAAGAAGCTTTTTCAACATTAAGATTTCTGAAATCCTACTTGAGAAATTAATATTGGAGATTGAAAGACAGACTAGTAATATTATTGGCTTGCCCCTCTTTAATACATCGAAATTATTGAATAAAAATTGAAGATGTACTCTCAGACTTCTTTTAGTAATTCATATTAATTCTTCCCATTTTTTCTGAGGAATTTAATATGCTTGCCCTTTCCTATATAATATATATATAATATATATATATATATATATATATTTATTATATATATAATATATATATATATATATAATATATATATATATATATATATATTATATATATTATATTATATATATATTATATAGTATATATTATATAGAAACGATTTTTGTTTGGCCCCCCGAAAAAAATTTCTTTTGGGATACCGCCCACTGATATATATATATATATTATATAATATATATAATTTATGATATATATATATTATATATATATATATATATATATATTATATATATATATATATATATATATATATATATATTATATTATATATATATAGGTGATAATGATAGGGGAGAGAAAATTATTTCCCCCAATTTTGTGTTCGCCTAACCCTCAAAATGATCAGTCTTTGCAGATTTTTTTGATAGCCAAAGTTTGAGCACAGCATGATAACCCGTGCCGCTGGGCGTTTCAAAGTTTCAAAAACTCGAATTTTTGGCTGGCTAGCGACGTCTTTGGGCATTATCTCTGAAACTTCGGCATTATTTTCTCATGATATATGTCCAAATCGTAGGCAATATTGTTCTAAGTTAATTATATTATATCATATTTGTTGCTACTTTATCAGTCGAACGACTATAACAGCCTTTGTTCATCCAAAAAACGTGACTCAGGAACTCTTTTAACGAACTTTAATGATATGAGATTATTTAATTATTTTTCAAAGTATGAAATAATTATGATGGAATAAAATGACAGAATGATTTTTGCTTTTACATATTTCAATGTATTTTAATAGAAAAGACAGTGACATTGCATCGTTTGCACTCTTATAAGAAGGATAATAATGATAATTACACTAGCCAACAAAAAAAATTTTTTTTTTGCCAAGGATATTTTATCGAATTATAGTATATATCGGTTGTGCTGATTTCAGAAATGACATTTTTAGTGTATTTTTCCAAGATTGGCTCTAGTTCTTGAGATTACAGGGTGTTAGAATTACTCTTATACAAATATCTTTTTTAATGCATATTTTTTACAGTAATATCGTTTTTTTCTTTTAAGGAGCTTACAATTCTATATATACTTTATTTTTTTCTATTTTCAGAACACTAGGAGTACTTCACGAAGAGCCTGTTTGAATAACCCCAGTGTATTCTGCTACATCTGTGGTGAATGTTGCCAGGAGAACCAAAGAAAGAAATATTACTAACTTTGTGAAGCAAGCATATCTGGCATACTTTGAGAATGAAACTCGGAGACCAAAATAAGTCTTTGGCTCCCCATATGGTCTTGTAAACATGTGGTCGAAAATCTACGTCAGTAGGAAAAAATGGACGAAGAAAAGTTTAAAATTTGGTGTGCCTATGGGTACGTCGGGAGAAAAAGAATCCCCACAGTGACTGTTATTTTTGTTTGGTTTATAATGTGAAAGGTATCGATCGTTACAAGAAACATAATTGAGTATCCGCGATTGGAATCCAGCAAGGCGACCTGTACCACACTCCGAAGATGTCCCCAATCCCAGTGTTCACTACACTCCCAGACCTAGCATTGTCTGATGAAGAAGATATTCAGGATTTGGTGTGCACACGTGCAGATAGTGAGTAGTGAATATGAAGAAAGTACTTCTAAACAGCAACCAGTTCTCCCAGAAGAGATCAATGATTTAGTATGAGAGCTAAGTCTCTCAAGCAAGATTCTGAGCTTTAGCATCTAGACTAAGTGGAAAAGAACTGTCTCAAGGCCGAATGTAAATAACTTTTTTTCGGACAGAGCATTCCCATTGGCATAACCATATTTTCATTGAAAAGAAAACCTAGAATACTGTAGAAATCCTGGACTTCCTACTCCAAATGGGGTCTACCTAATTACCGACCAGAAGATTTGCGGTTGCTTTACTGATAGCTCAACGAGAGCTTGAATGTGTTTTATTGTACAATGGCAATAGTTATGCCTCGATTCCAATAGGTCACTCACAAAACTGAAAGAGGATATGAAATTATAAGAATGATCTTGCAGAAGCTTAGATTTAATGAACACCAGTGGTCTATATGCGTTGATTGAAGATGGTCAACATCTTACTTGCGGGCTAGCAAAGGGATTACTAAGTACCCTTTTTCATAGCTTGTGGGATCAGTAGAGGTCTCAAAGAAGACAGACTGGAAAAAAGTTGATATTGGCCTGCTAGGGAATTAAATCATGGACTGTAGGTGCATCAAATATCATTTAACCACGAACCACTGGTTGACAGGGGGAAAAAAATGTTTCCCAAAGGCACTATCTTAATCAAACTAGGAACTGATGAGACAATTTGTATTAGGCCCTAGACAAAGATGAGTGATGATTTCATAATGATATCTGTGCTCGCAGATTTTCTTCAGGGTTGAGTATGGAGAAACTCAAAGCTGGAATCTTTAGCGGCCCTCAAATTCGCCAAATCATCAAGAATGACAATATGACAATTTCATGAAATTCCATGAACTTGATATTGGAAGCCATCTAGCTGCCATGTAAATTAAGTTGTTTGTCTTGGGTTTGTTCAGTAAGCTTTATATATTGTCGCAAACAACCCTTCATACATCTGACCAACTATGTAGAGATTCGTACAAGAAAATTTTTCTTTCTATTGACTCAAGCCAAATTCTGACTGCTAATTATGAGCATAAAATTTCATTTATCTACATAGTCACTTTTAGATTACGGTTCCTGGATTAATCCTTTAAGGATATTATATGAGGAACAAGGGTTAAGAGGTTCCATAAGTATCAAAGGTGATGCGAAGAAGATAACCAAGGAAGATGGGTTATTTTACCAATCATGATGGCAGACTAATTGAATTGGCTCGCTTAAGCGTGATGTCACATTTCTGCACACAGGAGACAATCATATAGACAGCCTTGATTTGTATGCCATTAATTTGTTGATTTCATTGTACTGGATGATGATGTTTCATTCCCTATTTAGCATTTTTCTGTACCGTTACTCATTAACATTGATTATATCTTTTCGTGCTTTTTATTTTTTACGTGAATACGTTCACAACTCCTAACTATAAAATTGTTGTTATTAATGTATATTTTGTGACGACTTATGTATCTCACAATAACTATAAGCCATCTAGGAGAACGGATGGCTCATTATTCGGAAGTATCAGGGCAAACAAGTTACCTATAAAATGACCTTCAAATGTTTTGCCGCAAAATCTTTGTTGGCCAGTGTAATCTATTCTAAAGGATTGCTCAAAGTGATTTTTGAAACATCAGGATACAGCTTTCAGGCACTTTGATGCTACTACCTGTAAAAACCATACTGTTTATAATTCTGAATTCATTTAGTTAGTATCGCCGCCGGTTCTTGTAATTAATTTCACATCGTGCGCCAGCCACTATAAATGCTGATGCTATCATTTGTGCAATAAACAATACTTCCCTTAATATGTATATTTCAAGCCAGCTACTGGGGGTTCGCTGAGAGGAATCTGCTTTAATCTGGAAACGCTCAAAGAAATTCATGGTCCCCTTGGTAATTAAAAAAGATGACCCTGCATTAACCAGTTCTTCCAACTGGTGTCTTCGAAATTTGGGGTTTACAATTCTTGAATTTTCTGTCTCGGTCTCGGGTGTCAATTAGACTCTGCTTCGTCCCATTTTCCGGATTTTTACTTCGTCTGATAATGAGTTATCAAAGGAACAAGCGAGCGCTACCAATTTCTGCATTGATAATAAATCCACCGAATGGGTCTTTGCAATTTTACAAAGCTCTCTCAGAGCATAATCCCTTTGTCAATCTACCTGATAGTCCAACACCAACTTTGCAAGAGGTCAAAGTCTTGCTTAGAGCCAAGTGTGCAATTCTGATTGACATTAACCAAGCTTAGCAGATACACTACTAACGAGAAATATATGATTGGACAGCTTCTAAGGCACGTGTTTCTTCGGTATTGATCAGTTTGAATTTTCCGACGGAATAGACAATATCTTCGACATAGATTTGGCCTTGAGCCATCACCTGTCATGACTGATGGGCACCCTGGAAGATTTAAATTCCACTCGCGTTCCAATTCATTGCTCCGTTTACAAACACCAATACCATAGTAGGAAGCTACTTGTAATCGTCTCTGGGTTGTGATTCCGTGAGGTCAGTGTTACAATCGACAGTTATGTTTCAATTACTTCAGAAGGTAGATGTCTTTTGACAATTTTCGTTGATGATACCCGAGTCATATTGTTTCTTGTTGAGCTTCGCCCATGCAATTTGGAATCTCTTGAATATATCGGGTTGAGGCCCAGTAGTTGTTGATCCGAACTTACATTCGAAAACACTCAACATGACTTCAAGAATATGGTGGCGGCAAGCTAGGTAAAGCAGCTCTATACCCAAGATGTTTTCAAAAAATTGTACAAGCCCCTTTGAGCCTTTCCTGTTTGATGCAGTGTGGTGTCGAAACACATTTGCCTTGATCAGGATGGGAGACACTGCATTCCTCGAGACATCATTCAAACAACCAGGGCTTGTTTTCACAGGCTTTTGTGTCTGCCTACAGGAACTCCTAGCAGTTGTTCATTTTCATCATAAGAAATTACAACAGCTATCGTTCTTTCGGCTCTCTCTTTAGAACGTCTGGTAGAAAGTTTTCCCATCCCAATGAACTTACAACAGCTTCCTTCTCTGGTTTATAAATTCGTTCCAAGATCTTCTTAGTTTATTTTTCTTGAATACTCTTTGATCTTTCATGGATGGTTTTTGACACTTTTGAACTCCTCAGGATTCTCCCCAAGTGTTTCTAATGAAATTCGTCTAGGAGAATCATTGCTCTGATACTTTACACCGATCCAACAAAAGAGATAGTTTCATGGTTAAAATTTTTCTAACGCCAGGCTTCATCCTTTTGCTATGAGATGATCCAGAACGTTCCTCGGTTTCTTGGAAGTATAAACGTCCATTGCAGTACATCCTCGAAATCATTTACATCGCATGTGTTTCCTCTTCATCACTTGTCCTCATCTTCTTCAATCATCGAGTCTCTTATGAACAAAAGCCAAGAGAAAGAAAGAAAAAGGACCAAATTAATTATGAAAATAGTTACGTTACGTTGCTTATCTTGTTTTGTTGGTGCTTTTGTAAAAACTAAACAATAGAACCAGCCACCAGGGGACCTAAACGTAACTAGCAAAAGATCAATATTCAAGCAAAAATAAAAGAATCTTACCTATGTCGAATAAACATCCGCTTGAATTTGCTCGTTCATTTTTCCAATTCCTTTTGTGAGTTTTTTCTTCATCTCGAGCTAACTTCAGATATCAACTCCAATCATAGAGCCTGGCCGACCCTTTTCCCATTGTTTCAAAAGAAACTCCTTGATCTCTCTCTGATGTACATCCATGAACACAAAGGCATCTTGTTATGGTCGATATTACACAAGATATCACTCTACCTTTGCAGCGCAGAACTCTTTGATTTGTTATTTGCATCATACTGATTGTTTAATACTAGATCATCTGCTTATGTATAACTTAAATCTCTTCCACTCTGCGTAGAAGATCTTCTTCTAAATTTAAGAAAATATCATCATTCACATGTTCTAATCCACTGTTTTTTCTATGTATTTGCATGTAACTGGCTTGTATGGTACTATTGATGAATCTGGCTTAGATTCAATTTCACAGTACGCTATAATTGAGTTAGAACAAAAATGGCCAAAACATTGTACGAATTGTCCGAGGGCAATTACAACCGGTTATCTGAGTGAGCCGGATAGGCCTCAATCGAAACTTTCTATCTTTGGTTCTGCTTTTATGGCAGAGGTGGAAGCCATTCTATTTCTATTTTATTTCTAATCTGGAAAAATTAATAATATACATATACAACGAATATTGATTTCGGAAATTAGATTTAAAATAAAATTTAAACAAACAAAAACGATATAAAAATAAATAAAAGGTCTCCTTAAATCTAAATTTACAGGCAAATGGATGATATAATGATGATGATTCTGTTATAGCCTGGGTTCGACTTGAAGTAGAAATAAATATATATGGAATACTTTTATTATTACAATTAATATTACTTAATTTGAGACAAAAATCATTAAAAAATAAAACGGGGTTCCGGATATACGGCCCCAAAACGTCGCTTGTCAGCCCAAAAAAAATACGCCGTTTTTTGTAACCTTGAGCGCACATGCTAAGCAGCGAGCGGATACGAGCCAGCCTCTCGTATGACTCACCAAAAACATTAACTACCATACCAAAAATCTGGAAATTACAGAAGGACTGTCATTTTGGGGCAGTTCCCGTTAAAAACAAAAATAAATCCAAAGCAAAATCAAATTTATAATTACGTTCAACCCAATAATGTATCAAATATATTTACATAAAATTTATAAATATATCAAATAAACAATAAATAATAAAAAAAAAAATATAATTATCATAAAATAAAATAAAAAAATCTTAATAATATATAACAGAATATATATAATAATAATATATATTTAAAAAATACTATCTAGGCAGGGTAATATTACACGCCACTACTACTAAATATCCTATCAATAACTATAATATAACTCAAATAAAAATAAAAATATGATTAAAAATAATATTTATATATATTATAATAAATACAATAGGACAAAAAACTTAAACTTAACGACCACACAATCTGCTATGAAAGTGTGGCAGCTCGGATCAAAAAAAAATTTTCACAACGAGGTAGCATCTAAGAACCTTACATAAATAGATGATCTAGGGTCGAAATGAATTTTTTATTTTTTTTTTTTTTTTTTTTTATACCTGGTCTAGGGGCGAAATCTATATATATATTATTTGTAAAGGTATACACGGCAATGTAGATCTTTAAGGGGGCTCGAGCCGACGGGGAACACAGGGGGGGACGGTTGTCCATGCCTCGTATGGGAAGGCGTAGAACCCTTCTGCTAGATACAACACACTATAATATACACAAAGTGAAGCGGATGTGCAGGGTTCCGGAGGACCCTCCCGGAGGGGGGAAATAAGTATTACCGTAAGCTTCCACGAATATGTCGTATGTAGATCCTGACTCAAGGATTAAACCTACACTCGGCTGCGGTTACCCTGGGTATTCTGATTAATCATTTTTCTTACAAATCTTTACAGGATTCCAAACATGTATTTCTTTTGCGCCTGATAGCTATTGATATTTTTTATATCATTAGTTTTTTTTTTTTTTTTTTCATTTGACCACTAAAAACGTCTATTTATGTATCATAGATGCTCCCTGTGAAAAATTTTTTTTGCATCCGAGCTCCCGTTGCCCGTGTGAGGCGTTTAAAAGTAAAACTTTTACGCAAGTTAAAAATAAATATTTCCATAAAACAAAATAAATTGATAATTACAATGATATCAAAATCGAATTTTAATGTAATATAAATGTCAAATAACTTGAAGGTAAATATATTATAATTATCCAGAAATATGGATAAATAAATATGGAAGAATCTGACATGATGGTAAATGATATCCTTCACATCAATATGCGGTAAGAATTTCTTCAAAAATTATATACATAATTATAATTATAATATATAATATAATATTATATTATATAATATATAATATATAAACATAATACTATATATATATCATAATTCTTGTAACTTGTTTAAACATATTTCTAATCAATAATATTAATTTAATAATAATTAATAAAATATAATAAAAATATATATATATTATTATATATTATAATAAAATATAATAATTAATATAATATATATAATTAATATCATAAATATTTAACATATATATGTAGATATAATTTTTGTCATATAATAATATATATTCAAAAGCAAACACCATCATCATCATATACATTTAAACAAAAGTAACTTCATGTTTGTTGTCATTTCCTATATAATATTAAATTAATACCCTTAATATTATAACATCGATCACTCACTTTGAATATATTATATAAGCAGATAATAGAATAAGTTTTTGATGAATATTTAGCCGAGCTGTTTTTAGGCTTACATACTTATTATATAATTACTCCTATCTTCCTTAATATATTTACAGAGAACCATGATGAGTAAAATAATATTGTTATTACACAAAAATAATATATTTATATTCATGCAGATATATCAATTATTATTATAAATATTAACTTAATAACCTCTCAAAAGTTCTGAATATCCCAGAGAGAGAGTATGCCAAAAAAGCTGTTAGCTCTCTTGAATTCTATAACTACTTACTGACCTCTCGCACTGTAAATATAAGCTAACATGCTAGTATTGGGTACAGTAGTCACATACCTTCATATTGGTGACTCATTTGTTAATAAATTATAACAAAAAATTGAAATAGAAACATTTATGTCATACAACAGGACCACTTCTTATGTTATCAAGAATTCTTATATATCTGCGCACCAGAGATCCACCATATCAAATAAAAATATCATATGTACTTAGGTTTTAGCAACATAACAATATTAATCCTTTAATATAAATTTTAATATATTATATATAGTGATATAGGAAAAAACATTAGGTACACACACAACAAAAACACACACACCTGATCATCAATATTATAATTATTATATATATAATAATAATTATAAGATAAATAATATATATATTATATATAATATAAAGATATATAATAATTATATAATATAAATAGAGAATATATAAAATAAATAATATATATATATTATGAATAAATATATAATATTATATATATTAATTATTATATATAATATGATATATATATATAATATTATATATATATACATATATTAATTATATATATATATTATGGTTCAGTAATAATAAAGTTTCCAGTATATGATCCTTCATATGTAATCTTAAATATTAAAACTTATAAAATTAATGCTAAACAGAGAATATAAAACGGAATACATTATGAGAATCAGCGTATTAGGAAATTATTTAGTAACTGAATACACTTATTTATTATTATATTTAAGAATATAAAATAGGATTTTAAAAAAAGTTAATAAAATGTAAGATTATTAGTAATTTTAAAAATATCTATATAATTTTTATTATAAAAACGTAAAACCTTAACGTATGCTCACTATAATAAGATACAATAAATATGTCCACGGTCGTGTGAGCGCGAGTTTTGAATAACTTAAAAAGAACACTATTACCCAAATAAGGGTCATAACCGCAGCCCCAAAATGGCAAGTGTCAGTGGAGTCGGGTCTCTCGGTTCACCATTTCGGTTAAACTAACGTAGATAGGAATTAACACCACTCTAGTGTTAGAGTCTCTGGGTAACTCCCCGCTCTTATATGACTGTTATGGGTGTCGCGGAGCGTTCCTCCGCCCCTTCACACCCTCGGGATATGGAAATCAATCCACCTACCCTAATGTTCCCGTCGGCCTCGAGCACATAGACTATGATGGTGCATTAACCAATATAATAATTTAATTATAAATATAATAATATTACTATATATATATATAATAATATTAATATAATATAAAATAATAATATATTATTATATATAATATATATATATTATAAATAATATATATTATATACATAATATGATATATATATAAATATATATATATATAATATATATATTATTATAATCATAGTATAATTATATATCATAATATTAAGTATATTATTTATATGACCCCGGTTCAGATACCCGTAATCAAAATTATTTAATGACTTCTTATATTAATGAACTTGTATATTTAGAGATGCATATAGATTTTAAGATATGAATTTGGAGATTGAGCTTACGTATACTAATTGTATTAGATATTATAAAACTACAAATTGATATACATTAAATTAATACGTTTACAAGGCTTAACATTTTACGCCTTGAAATTTCCTAGAAAAATGTTTACCCTTTTATTAAAACATTGTAAGTTATTAATAGTTTTAATAGATAATCAATTGATCGATGAAACCCAAATGGAAAAAAACGACCTGGCACTATCACAATTGAATTATTAATTAGAATGGATGATGTGAGAAAATAAATATTAGTATATATAATATACTGAGTATAATATTTCACAGTATAATTTAAAAGCTAATAATAAATTTAAATATCATTTTATTATTAGTTAGTATTGCACATCTAAATGATATATATAAAATATTTTATTAATACATATATGTCATAAAAATAATATATAGTCACTATTATTTAATACTACTCATATATATTTTATAAATATATATATTACCTATTATTTATACTATTTACTATATATCTCATAAATATATATATATATATATCTATTACTATTACTATATTACTATTATACATTACCTTATACTTCATTATTATTATTACTCATATACTCATCTTTAGTCTGTGACATCTCTTACTTATATCATATATATATCTATATACTCTTCATATACTCTCTCTCTCTTACTTACTCTATTATATATATACTATCTCTTTCTTCATTCCTTCATCTATATCTCTCTCTCTTTACTTCTCATATCTCTACTCTTACTTACTTACTCTATTATATATCTTCTAATCATTATCTCTCTTCTCTATCTCTCTCTCTCTCGCTCTCTCTTCATACTCATATCTCTACTATATCACTCCTATATGACTATTCATCATATTCATTATTACTCTATACTTCATTCTATTATACTATTATATAATATATATCATCATATATTACTATATACTTCTTATATATTACGGCTTATATTATTCTATTACTCTATTATATAGTAATTGTCCAGCATTACGAACTCTCTCTCCCTCATCGATTTTTATGACTTTGCTCAAACCACTAATCATAATGCTCGTTAGTAACGAATGTTTAAAATCGCAAAATTAAACCTGTCCTAATCAGTATAAACATTTTGTTCATGTGCGGAAATTAAACACGCCCTTCCTCTTCCCTACCTGGATTGAACTTCTTGTGTTGAAATAGATCATAAAAAAAAAGGGAATACTCTCAAATTTTTTTCGAATCGTTCTAAATTAAAAGAACTTATCAGAAATTTGAAAAAAATCAAGGTAATCTCTCATTATCCTCAGTCTTTACCTTCTTATATATATACTATATATCTATATATAATTATCATATTATATCATCTATATATATATACCCTCCTTATATTTTACTATCATCATATTATACTATATATATACTCTTCTCATCTCTATATATACTAATATATCACTATATATATACTACCCCTTACTATAATAACTATATATATTATCATATTATATTATAAGTTTTCAGGTCAGCATCCCGAAAATTCCAGCATGTAACTAAAAACTATAAAAGCTACAGGAAATTAAATATCATTTTACTAATCAGGAGACATTTTTACCCCGCGAAATTAAAACAAAAATAAAAAACATATAAGGATGTTTCTAATAAAATGCAAACTTGTTCAAAATGCTCTGAAAAATTTCCAGCGTTTTTTCCAAATACGCCATTGCTCGTCCTCTACCCTACGCAATACAACTCTTAATTAGGTGTCCCAACTTGTTTGAACTTTTCTTCTTTAAACTAACTCTCTCCTTCTACCTCCGCGTGAAACCAAGAACAGATGGATCTAGAGTCACGGTGCTCTTTCTCGCTCCTACCGGGACGACGTGGGGGGACCCTCTTGTCCCTCCGCTCGGCTGATCCCGAACCCCCGCTCTTTACAAAGGACTAATAAAACAGACTTAACATAATATTACTTCTTTCTCCACAGACGCGCTACCAACAATTCATCCTACTTATGGCACCTTCGTAAACTCAAGAACTATTGCAGCCCAGCGCTCTCCAAGTCCAAATCGCTCTCAATTAAAACGTTACAATGCGATGTCGAACGATTTTCACTCAATATTTAGTTGTTATTACTTAACTATTTGATAAAATATACATTTCTTTTTAAGCTTTCTTCCGTATTCGTACAATTACTTCCTTGAATCCCAATACATGTTATTTTATTTTCCTGCCCACTTGCATGTTATCAGTTTTTCGAGTCTTACATTCTGCCGGCTCCTCTGTCCCGGGATGCTGGCCATATACTTATCACTATATCGTTCTTCATCTATATTTACCACTCATCATTACTCTCTTCTATCTACTATTCTTCAATTATCATATACTACTACTAACTTACTCTCTCTATAATTACATATATCACCTTATCCTCTCTATAACTATTACTATTCATATATACTAATATATATTTACTATTTACTTATTTTCTCTTTCATATATTATATATATTTATATATTAGTGTTGACCTCTCCCCCTCAGGTCGAGCATCCGCTCATTCACATCCTCATCCGCTACTCCCGCCTACAATATTAAAGACTCCGCTTATCCGCGCATCCCACGCCTTTCCCTGCGCGATGTTGCGGCTAGATATTTATTGTCGGATTTGATCAAGAATTTTATAATTAAACAATACTCTCGAAGATGCGAGTCTGAAATGCAAAACTTTAACTGACCTTTAGCCATGGTGACTCGACTCACACTGTGTAAAGATGACTCTGATCTCACAGCCATGAAGTTCATAATAATTTGCGAGCCATTACAGAGGTCACATGAGCGATTTCTCATGCAAAAAATCAAGTGCCCTTCTCTACAGTCTCTCTGTCTCGACTGTCAATACCAGTTAATCTCATTCCGTGGCTCAAGGAGCAATTTGTTAACCTTCACTTCAAATGGTTGAACATATCGTTATCGGCTTTTAAATTAGTATGAAAGCATCCCCTAACAACTAGATCTTAGAAAAATTTGCTTTTGTTCTCTGTGGAAACTTGCTACTCTTCCATGTGCTCTATTGCACTGCTTAGCATGCTCGTTTACTAATTACTAATCACAGTTCTCTTTGTACAACGAATTCTTCAGAACAAAGTTAATTATCTGCTAGAATTTTGCTAGTCTGTACACCGAGGAAATACTGCAATCCGACCATTTTATTAATTCGCCACCCATAAAGGTTAAAAAAGTGAACATCTACAGAACCAACACCTCCTAGAAGTAAATCAATAAGAAGTTTCACTGAAGAATTTATACGTACAGTCCAGAGTCAGTGATGAAAGGAAAACACGAACACGCATACCAAAAAGATGTAATAGCACAATGCATTTGAAACGAATCACCAAAAAAACGACTAGATATCCAAATGATTGATCCTATACAGATGGTAGAAAGCTTAACAAAATGTTAACCACCGCTTAAGTAAACTGGTAGCAAGGAAATATATGACCTGTCCTACCAGACTAGGTCCAAGTGACGAGAGTATTTAGTAATCTCTGGGCTAATATAATGATAAAAAGTAGGAATCAGGACATCTCACAAGCAGAAAAGGCCAGAAAATTAATTGATTCCTCAGGCAACACCTTCCTATATTTAAAATTTCAATACTTGTGCAAAAAGTATATAATCCATTGTATAAAAATCTCTTTCATTAAAGATCGGAGGTTTGGGAAGAAGGTTGGTGGAGTGATTATTGAGTTGATTATCCCGATCCCTGCAACCCACTAAGCTTCTCTGAAGGAAGAGTGGCGAAATGAGTAAGAAAAGAGGTAACCCAGCATTAATATCATAACAGAAGTTGATTAAAGCCCATGAAACCCTCGAGAAATTCTTATGCAAATATAAAGTATAATTAGTATAGATAATGTATAAATATATAATAGTAATATTATAAGTAGTAACAAAATGTTAATAAATATACTAATATTTATATTAGGACGATTATAAAGTGAATATATATATATAGTATAATAATGATCAGTTAATATATATATATATAGAATTATAAATGTAATATAGTAATATGACGAGTAGTATATATATAAGTAATATATATATATATATATATATTTTAATAGGACGTCTATATATATTATATAATACTATATATATTACTATCTATTTATATATCTATTATATATCTATATATCTCCTATATATCTATATTATATCAATATATTGATATCAATCATCCGCATCAATCTGCTAATGTTTAAAAAGTTCTAACATTCATGACATCTCCTCCATCCACTTTCTCACTTCTCCTCTACTCACTATTTACTACTTCTATATATATTCTAGTATTCTACTATATACTTATATCATATATATATATCACCTGATATATCAATATAATGATATTGTATATGTAGATTATATATATATATAAATAATATAACAGTAGTAAATAATCGAAATAGTAAATAATCATAAGCAGGGTAATATAATAGGTAGTATGTAAATAAACTAAAAATATAAGGAATTATAAGCTGACTGATGTACTTAATAATAAAGGAATAGCTCGATATAATAATGATTAATGATTTTATATGATAGTGATAGTAATGATATATAATGA
>JABUQX010067927.1:0-20312 GCA_015478945.1 Trachelipus rathkii
GGTAACCCTGTTTTAGTTTGAAGAAATAAAAGGTGAGTACTTGATTATCTTGTTGAATTAAATTTCTCATTGATATGTTGATAAAATAAGTCGACCAAAGTACAGGTTTTTTATTAAACTTATATTTAATTTTATATAGACATAAGTAACTTGTTGGATTGGAAGACAATACAATACCTAAAGAGATAATTTGTACTTGAAAAGATGCCGAATTATTTCATATAGTTACTAGTCATTGAGTTTCAAAATCTGTATTTGTTGATAATCTGTATAGAAGATTACAATAAATAAATCATCGTCGTATAAAATGTGATTTTAGCAAAATATTAAACCACGTAATTTTTAATCATTGCCATTCCGTTTAATTTTTAGTAACATGAACGAAAATTAATCAAACCACGAAAGTTGATGAATCATGTATAATAGAAGCTATAAAAGCAGACTAGATTTTACCTTTCCTGAAAATTATTTATTAAATATTTTGGTTGTCACTAAATTAATCACGTTAGTTTTTCAAATCACATGGTTGGTTTAACAGTATATAAGAGCTAGTTCTATATTAAGTAAGTTATCAAGTAGTACGTGGGGATTGGTCAATTTTTAAAAATTGTTCCGAGGTGATAACGCTTCTGATAAAGAAATTTGGGACATTTAACTTTAAATCTCCTGATTCAAATGTTAATTTTACTGGTGAAATACTGGTAGATGTATGTGCATTCTTGTTTTTAACTTAGAGATTATATATTAGCTTCGCAAAATGAAGTTTAATTGAAGTTTATAAATGTTAAACAATGACCCTAAGTCCTAAGGGTAAATCGATAAGATCTGAAGTTGTATAGGGGTTTGCGGCTTGCAGAGGAAGTCACCGGAGACGGAGGGAAGTTAAGGGGAGACCCCCTCTGCCCTCGAAACTCCTCTCCCTAGTTCCTTATTATTCCGCGTCATATTCAAAACAGTCTGAAATTCGTTAGTGTCGAAAATTTCATCAAATTTGGGCAGGCTGAAAATTTAGTTGTACTTTGATTTGTAAAGTAACACCCCCCTCACCCCCAAATATTTTTAAATTAGTTCGGGTTAGGAATTATCACCATTTTGGATGTCCGCAACTGATATTGTGGCTAAACCGCCTACATCATTTATTAAAATTAAAAAAAAAATAATTTACTAGGTTTTTTGATATATATATATATATATATATATATATTAATATATATAAAAATATCTTGTTTATTTGTTGAGTATAGTGAGGTAGTGTTAGGACTGTGGCGGGGTGTATATATATGTATATATTAGTGTTATTAGGGTGTTGTCGATGGTTTTATTTGTTTTATGTGGTGGTATTGATAGTGTTTATTAGTATTAATATGTGTTTGTGATCATATTATATATAATATATATATATATATATATATATATATTATGAATGTAAAAAATCGAAAAATTTCGATATTATAATTCGATATTTTACACGCCTAAAACATCTATTTACCTATCATAGAGGGTACTTGTCGAAAGTTTTTTAAATCGGACCTCCTGTTCCGAGGTTACCTAACTCAACTTTTACCCAAGAAATATAAACGCACTTACTAAAAAAAAATCTTTCTTGAACAAAAATTTTCATGCCGAAGTCAATTTTTTTGTGAAAATTTACGCTTACGAACAAACGTAAATTACTTTTTTTAGAATAAAAATATGCCTACCATTTTTGTAATAAACATTTAATTTAATATATACGTAATTATAAAAATATATATTTCAGTTTTTAATAATAATTATGTAAATGTAGCCGAAGTCAAAGTTCATTTCACGTTTTCGAACAAAATAAATTTATATACATAGGGTAACACAGATATCCGATAAGTTACGAATTACTCGGAAAAAATAACGTATATCTGATAGGAATTACCCTAAACCGACTCGTGGGTGTCCGCGGTGGTTGTGTGGTCGTGTTGGGCGCGACTCCAGTATCTTGTTTTGGTTCTGTTAGGTTCTTCGCTTGTTCTCTTTCTTTGTCTTGGTGTGCGGTCTCTCTCTCTCTCTCTCTCTCTGTTGTGTCTCGGGGGTTGTGTGTGTGGTGTGTGTGGTGTGTGTGTGGTGGGTCGGGGTGTGTGTCGTGTGTCTCTCTTGTTGTTCTGGTTTGGTGTGGAGTTTTGTGTCAGTGTATAGATACTACGTTGTGTTGTGTTTGTTTGTTTTGGGGAGCTTTGTTGGTCTTGTGTAGGGTGTGGGTTGTTGGTTGGTTTGTTTGTGGTTGGTGTGTGTTGTTGTGGGTTGTTGGTTGACAACTTGGGGGAAGATAAGATATGGGTGTTTCGTTTTGTATGTTGGTTTTTGTTGGTGATGTTGGGGTATTTGTTGGGTGCTCTTTGATGCTTTTGTTGTTTACTGTTCTCATTCGGTTGTCGTTGGTTTTGTTGGTGTTTTGTTTTGTTTGGGTTTTGTGTTGGTGTGGTTTGTTTGTGGGTTGGGGGGGTTTGGGTTCTGTTGTGTCCATCTATTCGTCCTTTCAAAGTAAGTTCGCCCTCGCCCTTATTCTAGCTACTGTTACCCTTAAATTTTTCTAAAACAGCTACGCTCTTCACCGATTCTCTCTCATCTCTCTCTTCCACCAACTAAGTTTTCACACTATCGTTCTTTAATATATATATTATATATATTATATATATATATATATATATAATATATATATATTTTATATATATATATATATATATATATATATATATATTAGGAAAAACCTTTGAACCGATGTTCTTCTTCATTTATCAAAATATATAAAAAAAAAATTTTTTTTCGATTATTTAAATGCAATATAGAGCGACAAGGTTTGCCAATAAGTTTTTTTTTTTTTTTTTTAAACTAAAGGAATACCCAAGATTAAATCGCCAAGAAGGAAAGAGTCAGGGTCTCTCGGCCTCAGCGGGGACGACGGGGGGGACTCGTCCCCCCTCTGTCCCACGTCGGCTCGAGCCCCTTAATCATTCGTTAAATTCTTAAAAAAATGAAACAAATTATCATATAAAAATTAACATGAAATAAAAAGCAACATGTGGCAACTTTTTCTCTTCTTTTATTGGAGTTTAACTTAACACGTCACAGTGTATGGTTAGACGATAGGGTTCAGCGATATTTCGATATGTAACATTTTTATGTAACATCCTTTAAAAGGGAAAGTGCCTATATATATATATAATAATATCATATATATATATATATATATATATATAATATATATATATATATATATATATGATATATATATATATATATATATATATAATATATATATATATATATATATATTTAACTCCCAAAAATATTAACATTAGATACTTAGAGTTAAGTTTTCTTTAATTTAAAATTGATTCGATGGGTAACTTATAGTTTTTATTTCATTCTTTTAATTTTTTATTACTTTATTATATTTATTTTATTAAATAGTTTAATATAAAATTGTTATATAGTATGTATAATATTTACATAAGAGATGCCAAAGATTAAATTCAGATATTAGAATTTAAATATTAACCATTTTTATCCGAAATGTGCATTAATAAAAAAATAAATATTTATTTGAAATTTTTTTTAAATAAAGTGTTTTTTTAGATTCCAAGTTAGGAAAAAAAACATTAACTTGTTAAAAAATTAAATTCACGATGTGTATAGTGTATACTGTCTTAAAATTTTCTGTCGGCTATTTCGAAGAAGCCCGAGGTGTCACGTTTTATAATTGATTGAAAAACAGCATTATTCAATGGCGATGATACTTACACTTTTTTTTAAATTTTAAATAATCTTTTGTATGTATTATGTAATAATTTCTTTCATATGACCAATTTTCGAAAAAAAATTAGAATTTTATTGTAACGTTATGAAATTTGTAGAAAATCGATTGTTTCTATAATGATAACTCGTGCTAAACCCGAACAGCCCGAGTGTAGGAGTCGCCTCATATATTATATTATAATATAATTTATATATATATATATATATATATATATATATTATATATATATTATATATAATATATATTTAATATTAATATATATATATATATTATATATTATATATATATATATATATTATATATATATTATATATATTAAAACTTAAATTAAAAATCAAACTCTACCAAAAACTTAATCACCAAATTTAAAAATAAATTAAATTTGTTTGTAATTTCTGATGAAATCCGGACAAAAGTTGGCAGTTATATAAAATAGTGGGTTGGCCACGCACCTGTTGCGATGCTGTGAATGGAGTGAGCCCATTTTGGTGCTGTGCGATGCGACACACAATTCCCGATAAGGACAATAGTATTTTACGGTAGTGTCTAGAAACAACAGATTCAAAGTTTGTACTGATTCTAGATTTTTTGATTGCAAAACCATCTCAAATTCTTGCATACCACATGAAGGTCATCTGTTGCTCAAGTTTTTTTTTATGTCCATTAGAAATTATCACAGGAGATCCCCTTTACCCTGTGGGGAGGGGGAAAAAAGAATTCCCTCGCTGTATGTCCTACATGTCGTAGAAGGGGACTAAAGACGCTTTGGGAGTTTTGGGTTAGAGCCCAGCTATTGCGTATTAATGCTCCAGAAATGCTCATATATGCTTCGAATTTCCGGTGTATGTTTGAGCACTTCATCCCCAGTCTATGCCCTATGGGGATCTAAGAGGAGGGTAATAATGATGATGATAAGAAATTATCATTAAGCTCATACTATAAATTAGTTATTTCTTATTTACCCATTTTAATATCAGTTTTTTTTACAGATGAGTTACTTTACTATTGGGAAACAAGATGGCGGACCTTTCGATTACAAAATGGCGATAAAAGGAGAGTTCGATTCCAATATCAAAATAGGTGCGTTCGCGGCAGCTTTAGTCATCTTTATTGTGTTCTTTGCCATTGCTGAGTGTGCTACTGCTACAGAAAAAAGAGAATAATCCATCTTTTAAAAGATATATATATATATATATATATATATATATATATATATATATATATATATATATATTATATAATATCTATAATATATATATATATTTGTTATAATTATTATTATATATAATATATATAATTATATATAATATATATATATATATATATTATAATATATATAGGCCTGTTTTATCCCAACCCTGGGCTCAGTTTTGATTTTTTTTTTTTTTTTATATATTTCTAGTATATTGATCCTAACAGTCAATTTTAAGTGGTAACTAACATGATTCAAAAATATATGGACCTGTTACGTTTGTACGACTCCGTCAGTTTTAACCTTTTTTTTTTTTTTTTTTAACTAAAGGATGCCCAAGGGTAAACGCAAAGATGCAAGGAGTCCGGGTGGTCTCTAGGCCTTCCGGGGGAACGAACAGGGTAGGACTATTTCCCGCCCTCCGGGGAGGGTCTCCAGGACCCCCGCTCTTTGGTATGTTGGGTGTCGCGGGGTTCCTCCGCCCTCCCCTACGGGTAATGGAAAACGTCCCCCGCTCTGTCCCCCGTGGCCTCGAGCCCCCTAAATTTTTTTTTTTATTTATTTATTTTTTTTTAACAATTTTTTGTAATAAGTTTTACACGCTGTTTCCAAATATATAATTTGGTTTTTCTGTAAGTTGCGTACTTTTCGAGATATTTCATTTATACAAAAAGATATTTTTTTATTTTTTATTTTTTTTAAACATTTGGTGTAATAAGCTTTTATACGCTGATTTCAAATATGCATTGGTTTTTCTTTAGTGTTGTACCTTTCGAGATATTTCAATTTTTAAAATTTTATTGATAAAAAATGTGATTTTTTAAATAATTATTTAAAAATATTTCCGAACTTTTGATCATGTCCATTATCACTGAAATTCATTGTTAGTGAGCCTATATAGCAATATGTTAAAAAAAACACAAAAAAAAAAAATCAAAACTGAGACGAAGTCTTAAAACATAACAGGGCCTATATGGATATAATATATATATATATATATATATATATATATATTATATATAATATATATATATATATATATATATATATATATATAATATAAATCAAAAAATATATTAGATCTCATATCTATCTATAACAATGTATATTTACACATATATTATATATATAATATCTATCTATATTATATTATATATATATAATATATATATTATATATATATATATAAAATATAATATATTATAAGGGAGGTCATAGCGCCATCCGAAGCAATGTAAGTACCCACATTGGACTTAACCCATGGAGTGTTAGGCTTGGATGGTACATCCCCTTACACTCCGGGGATGCTTGTAGGGTGTATTCATACAATGCACCTCACCCACTCCCCCCATCAAAACTTGAGAGTTGAAGTCCTCCAGTAATGGGGTTGGCTCAGCCTCAACTTTGCCACCGGCTTGGTTTGGTACAAGGCCCTTTTTCATTAATTTTCGCAACATTCGAGGTTTTTACACTAATTTCCATTTTTTTTTGGACACCACCTCTTGTTCTTGACCGAAACTCAAGTACTGGAGAGCTACGACAGAAAACCCTGCTCTGTTCTTTCCTATTCCTCGCTATCCTCAATTTTTAGCCAAAGGCGGTTATTGTGCATATGTGTACAACGCCGTTGTTTGTTCTACCATTTCTGCTTTGAAGCCTTCTGAAGTTTCTGTCTTGTGACTCAGGTTCTCTTGCCAACCTATGATTAAATTTATTTCTGTTTATTTATCTCTTAACTTTACTGACTATCCTAAATTCTTTGACTATCTAATCTCCAAAATAGACCTCTCTACTTTTCTCCATTCTGATATCATCATTGAAGGTGATTTCAATGTTCAACATGCCAATAGCTTTCCTCTAGTTCTTGAGACAAGAGAGACAGCCGGTGAATTTGGTTTCTCTTTTTCTATGCAAAATCACCTTGACCAAATGGTGCGGTTCCCTACTCGTATACGTGATAGTCTTGGAGATAATCCCAGTATTCTTGACCTTTTAGTATCTTCTAATTCCTTTCCTTATACTGTTAAATTCTTTTCCTCTTTGGGTTCCTCCGATCACCTTATCTTTGTATGGGCCTGTTCTATCTCTTCTAGTCTTCCATTGAAGGTCCACGCCTCCCGCGAGGAGACGTTTTAGGCATTTCGGAACTGCAAGCTGGTCGGACTTGGTGATCGTAATTAATTTCCATTGGAATGGTTATTTCTTCGGCTGGAGGGAGGGAATGTGCAGAGCGCATACCCGAGGTAATTCTCTCTGGCATGGAGGCATACATTCCATACCCTTAAACATTCAACTGAAACTTAACAAATCTTGGTTTAACTCTGCTTGTTCTCGTGCTATTTACCACAGGGACAATGTCTTCAGGAACTACCGTGGTCTTCAAACTCTAGAATCCCGTGTAACTATTATCCTTCGTAACACTAAAAAAAAATTTCTGTAGAAAATGCAATAATCTTTCTGGCTTTTCTTCATCAGGTCCTTTCTGGCATTTTACAAAAAATGTCAACTCTTAACTCTGATTCTTCCTCTTTCCCTCCTCTATAGTATATCTTGACGGCACAACCATCGTTTTACCTTGTGCTGAAGATAAACTCTTTTCTCATGCCTTTGTCTCAATTAAACGATTCCAGTGCTGTTCCACTTCCTCCAACTTATTAATTCCTAGCATTGTAGCTTCTTCAAAAGACGAAAGTTCTGCTTTCTCTGAATTTTACACTAAAAGGCGAACGATCCTGATGGTATTCCTCCTATGGTTCTCAAGACTTATGCATTCGAGCTTGCACCCTGCCTTTGTAAACTATTTAGTCTCTTGACTCTCCACTTCAATCTTCCTTTAATGCTGGAAAGGTATGCTCATTCAGCATGTGCCGAAAAAGGGGAGCCGCTCTCCACTTTCTAACTATGGTCCTATCTCTCTAATCTCAGTTCTTTCAAGTTTTCGAATCCATTCTTAAGAAGAAGAAGATTTGGAAACCTCTCAATTCTTTCAACCTCCTCTCAGATTGTCAGTATGGAATTTTTAAGAAACTCTCTACTGGTGACCTTTGACCTTTCTTTTTTTCTCTCTGACTCTTGGTCCTTTCCTATTCGGCATTTCGGTTAATTTTTTGTTGTGGGGCTAGACATATGGAAAGTCTTCGATAGAGTCTGGCACAATCCTTCTCTCTGATTTCCTTTCCGGTCGTTCTTTAGGAGTTATTGTACGCGGTCACTTTTCACTCTTTAAAACTATTAATAGTGATGTTCTTCAGGATTCTCTCCTATCCCCAACTTTTCTATTTTTCATTAATGACCTCCCTGTTACATAATCTATCCATTAATTTGCCAATGGCTCCATCCTGGCTCCATCCTTCTTTATTCCTTTGATTTTGAAAGAGACTCTACCCGAAAGCAATTACCTCTTGCTAAGATGGTGGCTTTAAATCAACTAAACTCTGATCTTTCTCGAATTTTTAATTGGGGTAGAGAAAACATGTTTATTTTCAATGCCTCAAAAATTCAAATTCTTCATGTTTCTATTCCAACACAATTTTTCACTCGGCCACATCTAAGAAAACACGCAACTTAAACCGTCATCTGTTCTTAGAATTCTTGGATTTTCTTATTCTCGTGATCTCTCTTGAAATCTTGATCTTGAATCTCTTGATCTTGAAAGTATCACGTCACCCCAGTTTCATGTTCCTTATTGGGATGTTGTTCGCCCTGTATGGACTATGCCTCACACATCAGGGGTAGATCCACTCAAAAACGTCGCCTTGAAAAGGTGGAATCTATGGCTTTTCGTCTCTCTCTCTCTCTCTCTCTCTCTCTCTCTCTCTCTCTCTCTCTCTCTCTCTCTCTCTCTCTCTCTCTCTCTCTCTCTCTCTCTCTCTCTCTCTCTCTCTCTCTCTTCTCTCTCTCTCTGTCTCTCTTCTCTCTCTCTCTCTCTCTTCTCTCTCTCTCTCTCTCGTCTTCTCTTCTCTCTCTTCTCTCTCTCTCTCTCTTTTATACTCTCCTTAATCTCTCTTCTCCTTTCTCTCTCTCTCTTCTCTCTCTCTCTCTCTCTCTCTCTCTCTCTCTCTTCTCTCTCTCTCTCTCTCGTCTCTCTCTTCTCTCTCTCTCTCTCTCTCTTCATCTCTCTCTCTCTCTCCAATCCTCCCCCTCTTCTCTCTATCCTCTCTCTCTCTCTCTCTCTCAACTCTACTGCTCTTACCAACTTCCTAAAAGTCCCTTAAATTTCTGCCCATCGAACTGATGCATAACTCGCTTACACTGAAACTATTAAAATGGAGAGCTGGTATTCTCGATCTCTTCAGTTGTAAGACCTCTCTCTTTGAAGGGAGAAGCTCGTCTTTACTCCGGTCTTTACAACTCGGTTTCTCATCTTACTCCCTTGTCCAACTCCTCTGTACACTAGGACTTAAGTCGCATATGGCTCAATCTTGCATGTACTCCACTGGTAAAAGTCCCTGGAATACCTAACCTTTTTATTCTATTTTACCCACTACCTTTGACTAGGGCAGTGGACTTTCAAACGCGTGTAGTCGGGGTATGTCAGTCTTTAAATGACCTTCCATTTTGATTTTTCTCAACTCGTGTCATTTGGTAGGTCTCTGGTCTTCTGACCTTAGTACACTGGGATATATATATATATATTATATTATATATATATAATATATATATATACTATATATTAGATATATATATATATATATATATATATATATATATATATATATATATATATATATATATATATATATTTAATACACTCTATATAATGTATATATATATATATATATATACTATAGTATCATATTCCACAACACTGTCAATAATGAGCATAGTGTTTGAATGAAGAGATAATGCAAGCTGTGAAATGCAAGAAAGAGGCGTGGTTGAATGTGCTAAGCGCCAATGATAACGTTTCGAAAGAAAGATGTTAAGTAGCATAAGTATGAGGAAAGAAAGAGGTAAATGGACAGTTTGGAATTAGGATGAATGGGGACTTACAAAGGAATAGGAAGCTCTTTTTGGAAGGAAGTGAGAAATCTTAAGAATGAGGGTAAGGGGAATCTCCATAAAATAATGAATAAGGATGATACTTTCGTGACAAATGAAAAGGAGTGAGGGGAGCTTGGAAGGAACATTTCTTTAATCTGCTAACATTATTAGCAGTAAAGAAGAGGTGATTGAAGGTTTAAGAAGAAATAGGTATTTTAGAGATGAGGTAATTAATCTGGAGGAGTAAAGTAAAGAATGTCTGATTGGAAGGAATACGAGTGTGGCATAGGCGAAAAGAGGATGCATAACAGGATTTTGTGAGGACGTATGGTTTTTGGTGTTGCCCAAATAATGGACCCTGCATTGACGAGATACCACAGTGAGTCGTCACAATTTTATGAGGCCATAGGGTGGATTTTTTTAAGGGTATGGAGGGATGGTAGGGGAGTTTTCTTTCGACTGTGATCATGTTCTTTTCCTACTTTTTGTTTCCGGTGTATGTTGTGCGCCTCGTCCCCAATCTGGGAATGGATATAGATGACGATTATATATATATATAATTATATATATAATATACTATAATATATATTATAATATTAATAAACATATATATAATATATATTATATTATATTATAATAATAATATATTTATATATATTATATATACATAAGATATATATGTATATAGATTATATTATATATATATATATATATATATATATATATATATGGTGGAAAAAGGCCAGAAGCCTATACATCATACAGACAAGAGTTGGTGGTAAACTTAAAAATTTATCCTCAAAGGCCGACATTATAACGTTTAAACGACGTTTAAGTGTAAGTCGAAGGAAGTGCAAGGTCATTCAAAGAAAGAAGGGTGCTAGACAGCTATTAAGCTCTCTTCAAAGTAGAAGGTCTGCGTCTAGAGGTCACAAGAAATGTGTCCGATGTAATAGGGATAGTAAAAAGACAGGTGCAACTGTTTGACGGAAGGAAAAAATATTGGAGAGAGCTAGTGAGAGTGCAAAGGTTGGAATAATAAAATCGTAGACTGTGTTCTCTTTCAAGAAGAGCTAAATGAATGGAGCCATCTCAGATATGGTTCATTCTCCATACAGGGATGAACTCAATCCTTATACAAAGCCAATATTCAATTGACTGTAGAAAATGGTGTGATCTTTAGCTTTCCACAACCAGTCTTTTAAGGCATAAATTGAGAAATGGTTATTAAACTTTAGTTACTACTCTAAGAGGGCAAAGTATAAGAAAATGTATTGCCGAATCTGGGAATTTGAATAAAGATGAGCTGCTAAAAACTCTTTAATTAATGTGACTATAATGTGGAATTGAGAAAGTATTTACTGTTTGACAATTTTAAGTTAAGATTTTTAAGTCTGGCGCAAAGAAATAATATAAAATAACCCAAATTCTAAGGAATACAATGTCTTTGTTACAATATTAAAACGAACTTGAAAAAAGGTTGTAAATTTTGTAACACAACTTTTAAAATAAAAAAAAACATGAAAATGTCTTTGCACTTTCTCAATGAAAGGCATTCGTGACAGTTATTAATGATTAAATTCCAAAGTTGGAATTAAGATGAGAGAAACTTTACAATAAATCGATTAAAAATAATTAAAATGTGATAAATTTTTTTTAGAAAATCTTGTAAGATGAAATCTTCAAAAATAACTTATTACATATATAATAGAATAAATAATATCCTATATATGAAAGTGTATATTTAAGTCAAACGAATTAATATAAATATATTAAATATATATATATATATATATATTAATTAATATAATAATATATATTAATATATAATATTATATATATACTATAATACTATATATATATATATATATATATATATATATATATATATATATATATAAAATATATATATATTAATATATATATATATATATATATATTATATAATATATTATATAATATATATATAATATATTATAATATATTAAATATTAAATTATAATATAATAATTATATGTGTATATTATATATTAATATATATATATATATATATAATATATTGGGGCTATATATATAATTCTATATATATATTTATATAGTATTATTATATTAATATATAATTTGAATAATATATTAATTAAATATATATATTATACATTATATATAATAATAGATAATTATATATTATATCATATATATATATTAATATATATGATCCTTATTGATTAATCTGGATTCGTTAATATTTAAATATTATTTGGTTTTTGTTTTTTTTATATATTGTTATTATAATGATATCAAAAAAAATAAATATTTCTATGTTGATGTAAAAGGACATAAATTAAAAATTTTTTAAATTCAAAAACACAAAGTTCTAAACAAATTCGTTTAACTTTTTTTAAAGCATTTTGAATTGTCAATAGATAAGTAAGGGGTAAGAACGGAAAAAAAATATTAAAAAATGTATCGGTAGAGAATATCTGATAAGGGTAAAAATAACACTTTACACCGATTAAAAATGGTTTCTATAAAATGGCACTAAAAACTCCTAATTATTAATTTAGAGAACATAACATCCCTAAACTAAAAGCCTAGCAATAAAAATAATTAAAGGACAACACTGATAGACCTATCACATTCTTATAGATTAGACGATAAACTCACATTGAAGTTTATCCTAAACCTACTCCTAAAACCTAAACTTTTACCTAACTAAATTTAAACCTAAACCTAATGATTAAGGGAGGTCAACGCATCCCGCTCCGATCCCCCCCATCATCACCGCGCTCACACGTGTTTAGCCTCTCAGGCCCCACCCCTCCCTCCCACCGTTCCATGATTCCCCCCCCTCCTCTCCATCCTCTCCCTCCTCATTCAGCAGTTTTTTAAATCCCTACTCCACCCCCCCCCCCCCCCACAGAATCCTACAACACTCACCCCCCTCCCCCCACAAAAAATCAATAAAGTATTAAGAAAATTGCTTACACCGAGAACCTATTATATTTATTTCACACTACCTTAATTCTTTTCATGATTTACACACTAATAAATAACGTTTAATTACTTCTCATGCAAAAAGTAATGTTATATTTAGATTCTTTATTATATTAATTTATAATATATCCTTCAAATTATTCGACTATTTCTCTTATTATATCATGACATTTTAGTTCTATATTCATTGTTGTAATGTATATGATAAACTAACATATTTAAAAAAAAATTACTAATATAACTAATCACAAAACTAATAATACAATAAATGTCTTGTATCCGATATAACTCTGCAAGTCATATATATATATATGTAATATATTATTAGTAACCATCTACTTACTACAGTTTAACCAGTAGATTATCACAAATATTTATTCGCAACCGTTAAGTACCTATGGGTTTTATTACGCTTTGTTAGCCTATAATACGGTATATCTAAAGGTTTATCAACGGATCATTAATGGTTTATAGGGTCTTCGAATCGGATATTTAAAATAAGGTCTCTGCATATGATTCAGATTATAAATGATAAATTTAGGTTCAAGTTAACATAGCATTTTAAGTAATTATTCATACTATACTATTACATAACCTATACAATTATATAACCTGAATTAGTATTATTAGAGGTATCTCTATAATAAGCAGAGTCCTTACTATCTCACCTAGTACGATTGCCCTGAGTGAGTGATGATTAATATTAGGTAATACCTACAACCTAGGTGATAAACTCACGTAGCCGGCGATAGAAATTTGATCCCGACTATAACTGTTAAATTCCTGTTTTAAAATCTTCCCATTATATGTATATATACTGTGTGAGTTGCAGTGAAAGGTTTTTGCTGTTCATTTTCATTATATTTCTTTGTAATTTATCTATTCAAGATGAAAACTTAAAAATTCCATAAAGGGTAGTAGTTTTGTTTTTAATATTCATTGTTGCGACAAAAGAAATTTTATGTTCCAAAGTATATATATATAGTATAATTTGGAATTAATTATAGCATATGTTAATAAATGAGCTTTTATCATAACTTAAACAAATTGAAATGTATGGTACATATTTCAGATTAATTATCAATTAAATTGGGTTACATCATTACCTTAATGTTTTCTTAATAGATATTTAATTTTCTAAACACAGAGACATTAAGAAATGTGGAATGTGACTGACTAAATTGGGCACGTTGGAAGTAATCAGAAAACAACAATAAGCATACTATAAAAAAGTAATAGAAAGAATTAAATAAATACGCGGATGCAAAGTCGTACCAATTAATTGGAAAGAACGTATCAGAATCCACATACGCACCCCTCAAACATGGTCTAGAGAACTTTATCCCTCTCATTAAGGGCATCAATTCTATTGATTGCATACGAGAGAATTGAACCGGGCCCTCGAGGGTCACACGGAAATTAGTAGATCACATACCTAGAGTCAAAGTTTAATAAATTACAATTCCGTCTTTAGGAAAATAGAATAACAGAAGATATTGATGAGGTAAAAATCAAAAAAATAATTCAATTTAAAAGCAAAGTTAGAATTTAGGATAACATTCCTAAAATTGCTGAGGAAAACCTAACATGTTATGGAGTTCTGTGATGACAGTCACTGGTGGCAATGTATCTAATAAGACTTACTAAATATAAATGAAAATTTACGACTGCTGAGATAGAAGTGTGTTAGGTAATAGGGGAGTACTAGGGGAAGATATCGCCGAAAGTATCATTTAGCAGTTTTTTTATTGGTTCCATATGCACGAGCCTTTTAGAATGGATATTTATCGGTAATATAAATAAGGACATAACTTTAAGATATGGTGGAGGAATCATAGTTTTCTTCATTTTCATATGAGAAGAGAATAGATAATATAGGAGGAATATCATTCATATCAATTTCATTTGGAAATGCTCAAGCTGGTACACCTGTTACTGATGTACAAGGATGGTATAATAAGATCTTTACTATTATATTTTTACTTAATTATTTTATCTGTGCTTGATTAACACATGTTGGGTGCGTTGTACTAATAAAACATCTGCTAGAGGACTTATAGCACACAAACTACATTTAGCAGGCTAATACTATCTATTATCACAATCAATGTTACGGTACTATTCACATAATATATATTAAATGGAAACTTTCTACTACTTCAAGCGAGGTCACAACTTCATTCGATGCTAATAGTCAAAGAACCTCTTACGGTAAAATCCAGTCAATAGTACAGAGTTGAAATATCTTTGTGGACACGTTAATTATTGCATAGAGCCTGGTAATAAATTTATATTAGTAATTTAATCTTTGCTTTTTTGCTGCCAAATCCCATAGACTTCAAAGTATATAAGATTGAAGAGATGGCTAATAAGGCTAATAACAAACTATGTTATAAATAAAAAACTTTTATTTTTGATACTATTAATTATAGAATTCTAAACCGGTGGTTTAGATACAATTCGGGTTAAAAAATATATTACATAACTAATCGGGAATCTATAAAAATAATTGGGATAAAAGGCATATTCCAATAAAAACCGTAAAGGGTATATAGTCTAAGCACATGGACTTAAAAGATACTCGAAAACGGTGGCACATAGTTGCCCTCGGATCATCATTCATTTAAATTATTACAACTCTTTCAAAAATAGAGCTTCGTCATACATTATTATTGCAAGATGATCATCGAAAATCACTATAGAAAAACTCTGAAAGATATTTATCCGTAAGAATTGAAACTAATCAATCTTTTGGATAAAGTACGAAAGTTTTTATATTATCTAATAACAGTATTTAAGCGATCCACCAATACTATGGAGTTCATCCACAATTACACCGTCATTCGGCAAATTCATACTAATGATTTCAAAAGATATGAACGTTAGAAATAAAAATACACATCAAGTAAATTAAAATATATTAACCTCATAATAATCTAACATTCATCTAATTCGTGCAAAGTATTCAAGGTATTCAAACACTATTTAACAGTAGCCTTCACAGGCTTGAAAGAATGAATGAACTTAATTTAAGTGATAAGCTTATCTGGTCATTAAATTATGTAACCTATACATAACAAAACAAAGGTGAAACCTCTTATACAAATAACGTAGCTGGGACAATTATGCATATATAATACTTTTTAATAAAAATTTAATTGTAAATTGCATTTAATTTTGACATATTATTATTAATAGTTGAATTTATTTCATTTTATGAGATATCCCAGCCTACTAGAAGATAACTTAAGGTTAAAGCTTAAGGATCAGTCTTTTCTTTTCGCTTCCAGTTACTTTTCCTTTCATGGTAATAATTCTGGCGTAGACATTGAATACTGAAAAAAAATGAATTTAAATCTGCGGAAAAGCACTTCTGTTTTTTGTAGTCTTCCAAATAATTAAGCATAATCATAAGAAACTACTTTTGTTTGTTCGCTAATACCAAACATTTTGATAATTTATAAATTTGCTGGCATTCATATGGAGTGGTGAATCTAGATATTGCTATAAAACTCTGTCGAGGATCCTTTAATGAGCTTCTTTTGACAGATCGTTGGCGAAGATCCAACCTCATAATTTTGTCCAGAAATAAGGACAGGGTCAAGCTAATTTCCAAAAAGTAACTCCGAAAAACAGTGTTTTATATACAGTAGATGTCTCTTATCTGTTTTATTGTGCAACTATTTATCATCACACACAAATCACGAAAGATTAGAAAAAAATAACATTTATAATATATATATACAAATTATTCTTGAAATCACGCTGCATTATTGCTAAAAATAGAGTTATAATATAAGTCACTTCTATATATATTTAAAGGTATTACAACTAATAATCATCTGTAGATAAACTATGATACATGGACGCTAAATAAAAATACACTTCTTACAATATATATCGAAAACGTACTAAAGATCAATCAGTTAAAGAACAAGCCTTTAACATATCTTGTATATTAAGCAAATAGACATAGACATTTTGATATCATAATAATTATAAAATGTAACCTCACTAATTCTTTATCATCTTCTATTAGTAATTTATAACCAGTGTAAAAATAAACCAGAGGCAGAGTCATGGTACGTCGCAAACAGAGGCTTTATATATATAATGCATTGACGTAGTAGTAATTAATAAAAATCTGAAAACTTTTTTGTGAGTAGCATTGAATTAAGATCTCTAGCTTTGGTCAGAGTGACTACTGAAAGTTAAGTCTTTCCTATTAAATACTTCTGGTTCAAAATCTAAATTCATCACAGTAAAATGTTATTTGTCATTTTATCTAACTTATTTATATAAACCAGATTTGTTAAATACTTTAAGCTAGTAGCGTATTAATTATTATCACTGGAGGCAGTTCAAGAGTCTCATAAATTAATGTAATTTAGCTAAAAAAGAGCAAACTTATGCTCCTTAAGAGCTCAGCAAAACCTTTTGTATTTAAAATTACTAATTTATTAACAACTTACCAAGTATAAATTTAATAAAATCATTAAGCAACAATATTAAAAGAAGAGATTAAAATTTGATAGCTTATAGAAAATGACAAAAATAACAAATAAAAATAAAATAGAAAATAAAATGTAAAATAAACAAATAATAAATATAGAATTAAAAGGTTGAATTTTTTATATTAATTATTAATTTAATTAATTTATTTCTTATATATATTATTAATTTATGCCCTTTTCCATACAAAGATACTTGAAATTAAAGGTAATTTACATAAATTCCTTTCTCTCTATTTCTTAATGTAAAATTTATATACTTTTGGCTGAAATATAATTTTTTTATTATTCCAATTATATGACGGGTTAAAACTCTTGATACTTAAAACTATCCGCTATCCACATACGCATCAGCAAATATGAAAAATAAATATCCGCATTCGCATACGCAAATACAGAAAATTGATATCCGGTCCACCTCTAGTTATAGTGATAATTATTATTAATGGTGTTATTATTATGTATACAATTAATAGTAATTAAACATTATTATTATTTTTATTATGCAATTGTTATTATTATTATTATTATTATTATTATTATTCTATTATTATAATAATTATATCCGGGTCCGCGGAAATGGAACACCTGCTAATTTAGGCCATTGCTAAATAAATTATTTTTAATTGTAGGCTTATATAATAATATATTTTAGAATAATTAAATGACCCAGAATAACATGTGAATCATCACATTCATATTCTACCGTAAAAATCAGAATGTAATGCTTCACATGTAATCTGAATCATTACATTCTGATATTACTGTATAAATCAAAATATAATGATTCACATGTAATCTGAATAATTACATGTGAATCATTACATTTTGATTTTTATATATACGATCATTTGCCGTTTCATCATTGATATACTGTTTAAAATAGCCCACAGAAAGATATATTACTAATAAAAGTAGCTTTTCTAATTTATGTTTCTAAATTGCCAATTACAAAATGTGAAATTTTCGTATTTTTTTCGATGGGACATATTTATGCAGTTTATAATCAGTAATAGTTGCGTATCATTATATATAGTAGGGAGTTTATTTGTATATATATATAATATATACATAAAAATATATATATATATATTATATATAATATATATATATATATTATATAGTATATATATATATATATATATATATATATATAATATATATATATTAATTTATATAATAGTAAATATAATTAAGAACCTTTAGAATTTCGATGTTGGGTACTAATGTTATATTTTATTTTATTCATCATTATGTTGACTGTACCAATACATTTATCTGAAATTTGGTGGTGCAACACGTTCATAATTTATCATACAGAACAATAATCTACAAAATCTAAAAATAATATATTTAAAATATGAAACTATACTTGTAAAAATAATTATGCATATTATATCATGGAATTAAGCTACCAGGACACATGTTAATGCAATTTTTACCAACCACCATTTTAATTCTGACGTTTGTAAGTATTTTAATTTCTAATAGGTATTACCACTCGCTTATCTCAAACGCTTGTAAAACATGTGAAAGGCAACTATACTGTAAATACGCATATTCTGCATCAATTTATAATAAAAAAAAAAAAAACAACACGAATTTATTCTCAATGTTAACCCGCCTTCAGTGATAAAATATAGAAATCAGAGCAAATGTCAGGGCACAAAACGTGATAAAATGCAATGTTGGAATAAATATACGTCTGCTATTAAAGCAGTGTGGTGCTACGAATAAATGGTCAATTTTATCGATATAACTTTATAGGACAATCGAGAACTTAGAATATTATCGATTGAGATCGGCTCGATTAGATATAACACTGCAATAATCATTTATAATATATTGATAAATTTTAACCATCCAAGAAAATAAACCTGTTTAAAAACATGATCCTTTGAAGCAAAAAAAAAAAAAAAAAAAAAAAAAAACCGATTTGATACGAAAAGTTCTATCCAAACGTACAAAAGATGCCAACGTGTAAAAATTTGTGGACTATAAATTTTGGCTTTCCACTGAATAATACACAAATTTTTTTTGGGTAGTCCTCTAACTGCGGAATGATATAGGCATTCGCTTTAACTGCAATTCCACAACATTTTTCACAATTATCGATTTTGCAATTTCTCAATTTATTTTGGTATCCGGCAATTGCGGAATTGCGGACTTAAATTGAGGAAAGTCCACCTCTTGAGATATATATATATATATATTATATATATATATATATATTATATATATATATATATATATATTATATATATATATATATATAATATATATATATATATATATATATATATATATATATTATATATAATATATTATATATATATATTATATAAATATAATATAAGTAGGTCAGCTCCAGATTAGATGTCCCCTGTATGTAAAAAATTATGATAGCTAAGGTAAAAACTGAATACATTTTTTGAAATCAGGGGGCAAATTTCATGAAAATTTAAATGAAGGAAGAAATAAATAAAAGATAATAAAAAAAGTTATAATATATAAAATTAGTTTTCATGTACGATAATTCTCTCGTTTTCCCTCCGCCAAATTTTCGCGTTCCAAAGTCAGAGTCCCCCAATATTTTCTTTTCATGTTAAGGCGAACATACGCGGCACGCGCGGCCGCGCACACACACACACAACATCCACACACACACCACACACACACATTCACCCACACACCACACACACACACAACATCACACACAGCACACACACACACACACTTAATGATACACGTGTTTCTAGAAAATTTACATTTTTTTTTGGATTAGACCTGACCTGACCTAACTATCAACTATATGCAATTTTAAGCGCACCAAGAATGAGGGTAG
>JABUQX010067928.1:0-32500 GCA_015478945.1 Trachelipus rathkii
TATAATATATATTATATATATATATATTTATATATATATATATATATATATATATATTATATATACTATACTATATAGCTATATATATATAATATATATATATATATAATATATAGTATATAATATATATATATATCTATATTATACATATAATATTATATATATATATATATATATATATAATATATATTCATATATATATACTATATATATTACTATATATATATATATATAATATACTTATAATATCAATATACTATAAATATATACTATATATAATATTATATATAATATATATATATATATATATATAATATATATTATATATATATATATTATATATATATATATCAAATTATATATTATATATATAATATGATAATTTAGAAATATTGAAAGAAGGTAAAAAGAAAGGATGTTTTTCACCAGATTGTATAAATTATCGAAAATACCATAGTTAGTGAAATTAAAATTAATATAAAAGAATTTTATTAGAATGAAATTGAATTATTATAAGTTAAAAATTTTGAAGAAAATCAATTACATAATGTTGTGTGATGATAAGTGAACAGGGTGAAAAGCGAAGGATGGAATTTTGTTGTTAATAGTTGATAGATAAAAAATGAGGAAATATTCAAAATTTTTTAAAATAAAGGTATTAAAATTATAGAATTTAAATAAATAGCTTGTAAAAAATTAAAGTATTGAGATGTAATTTAGTTTTATCTATTTAATTTAATTTATAAATATTCATGTACTTATGCTAAAATAGTTTAATTTTATATATTTTATGAAATGTAATTAAGAAGTTTTGAAAAAATGATTTATTAAGTATTAGGAAAAAAATGTATTAAACATATGGAAAATGGTTGGAAAATAAAATGAAATAATGTTTATAAAATAAGAATGTAAATATTATTGGATTTAGAGTACACCCAGCGGTACTATTTGCCAATGCCCAGGAGTGTAGATCCTTTATGATTGATTAGAAAATGAAAATAAGTTTTAATACTTTTAGTTTATTTAAGATATTTAAAGTAAGTGATTTAAAAATTATTATTATTGGCTTCAGTTAATTAAATATAATTTAATTATTTTTGACGATTAGTATTTAAATGTTTACAGAACTATCTTGTTGTTGATAAAGAAACCTCTTTGTTCTCTTCTCGGCATTTTAGTGAACCCTGCTGTGGCACTAGTTGGATTCTGAGAGCGCTTAGATATGTAGAATAATTTAAATTTTTGATAATCCTTTTAGTTTGAAAGGTATTCACCCTTATTTTCAATTTAAGCAATGAAAACTCTGTTGTTTTGAAGGCCTCCATCTATTTTATTATTGTAATATGCCAGACAACGATAATTTTAATGTATTAATGTTAAATTTTATATGATTCTATATATGTATAGATTATATTAAAATAATAAAAATATGAAAGAGTAAAATTATGAATATATATATATTATATAATATATATATATTATATATATATATAATATATAATAATATATATATATATATATATACTATATTATATATGAATACTATAATATATTATATACTATATATATAATATTTAAAGTTGTAAATAAAAACAATGAGAATATCATCAAGTTCTAGAATTTATTATTAGAGGAAATATAATTTAAAGAGTTAGAAATATGTTTTTAAAAATTATATAGTCTATTCTGCATTCTTTTGATATGGTGAAATTTAGATATACTATATATTACATATATATATTATATATATACTATATATATATATCAGCTATAATATATATAATAAGATAGTATAAGTATTATATATTTATATATATATATATATATATATATATCTATATGATATATATATATAATATATATAAATAATATACTATATATATATAATACTATATATATATATATCATATATATGATTAATACAAATTTTAATTATTTATAAGATTTATCTTATTCATTTTAATAATATACTTTACTCTTTATATATATATTTTATAATCTATTATATATTATTTTAATATACTCTATCTACATACACTCTATATATATCTATCTACATATATCTATATATATAGATTTCTATTATATTTACTATCAAAATTATATCCTCTACTATTATATTTTTACTGTATCCTAATGTATAGTATTTCCATATATATATTTATTATTACTATACTAATCAATATTTAGGAGGCGTTAACTAATTACATTAATATTATAAAATTAAATAACTCTGATCCATAATACGTTCATAATATATATCTAATTAATGGCCTACAAATATGCTTAAAAAACTAAGAATAAGAATAAGGAAGGAAAGAGTTTATTGCGCTCAAGTTTAAGTTTTATTTATGAAAATACATATTTTTGAGTGCAAAAAATTTAATAATTATAAAGATTTCATAAATCAAAAATAGAAAAAAAGTGCTAGAAACATGTCTCATCAAACTCGAATTGCTTCAAAATTTACAAGTTATTATTTTAAATTTATGTTAAATTTTTCTATGTTTGTATAAATTCATTCAACAAATCTTAGAAGAAATACAGCGATGTGTGAATAAAGTGTAAAATTTGACGTATAAGAAGGCAATGTATGAGTGATTATTAAAAGCGGTGACTCTATATTTGAAGAGGAATACTGAAATAAACTTTAGTATCACAAGATTAATAGAATATAAGAAATACAATATGGAATATTTTTACATATGTCTGTGTGAATATTGCTTTCAAAATATTATTACTATAAAAACAAATATTTAATTCATAAAATCTTTAATTTTTAATGATTAGATAATAAGATTTTAAACGAATTTATTTTTCATTAAAAATCATACAAGGAAAAATATATAAATGCTTCACATGTAGGATTGTGACAGGTCTAGCCCTAATTATATAAAACATTTATATTAAATAAACATGAATAAAGATAAATGTATATATGCAACTTCAAATAAACAGTGATGTAATGAAAAATACATATTATTATTTAAAATATCGTATTTAGCCATTTAGTTAGGGTAATTTTAATTAAAATGATTATATAGATGGAATTCGATAGAGTTCCAAAGATGAGGTAGTTTTCTGATAATCTAAATAAAGCACTGATGAAATTAAAGTAAATGTGTTCGTAGAACAATTAACTCCGTTAAAGATGTTGTTTTATTAAATCTTGAATTCTGTAATAGTTAAGTGAACAGAAGACTATTAACAAAAACATCAAAAAAAATTCTGTCATCGCTATAATTTAGAGATCACACACTACAAATTCTCAGTCATTATTAAATACAATGATAGTCAACTATAAACAAATATTATTCTTCTCTAAACGATTGTATTGTATAAAAAAGATATTATGCGTCATAAGAGAATGAGCTTCGAATATATCTTTTAGCTATTCTTGTAATGTATTGGAAGAAAGAAAAAATTTCAAGATTATTTTCTGTTAAGCTGCATTTTACGTTAGAGCCACATACAGAGGAATCTATCTCTTTATAGAGGAAATTAACTTTAGATAGCTTTTACAAATTTATAAAAATAATATCTTAATTTTTACTGACCCTCGCTATAATTAGTTCTTTCTCCTTTACTACTGATTATATACGTCTCATATATCATATCGCCTTTATTAACACTTCATTACTTTCTATTAGTCTCACTCCACATTATCCCTGGCACGTTTCCCCTATATCCCCTTCTTTATATAGTAGTTACCCTCACTTTATATCTTTTTCGTTGTGACTATTTACTCACCGTATCTACCATTATAGTAATATCTTTATTATTTTTACCCTTACTGTGCAATATACCTAATTCCTCAACTGCCTATATATATCTTATACTATTACCTATTAATACTTCACCCTCTGACCCCCCTATTTACTCTCACTATACCTTATACTATACGTATCTAGCCCGCTACTACGAGTTTTATTATCCTATATTATTATTACTACTATACTATAGTTATTTCACTCGTTATTTGTACTGCCTAGTCTATCTACGCTTTCACCCTTTTTTATCTTATGAATACTTGCCCTATTATATATATTATATATATAGTAGTAGTATCCTTAATTTAGAGGCCTGGCTGTCCACGAGCACGTCTTCTGCTATTTATCACCGCGATTCATGTTTATAGTATATGCTTATGAATTATAACTTCAATTGATATATATGTCATACTATTTGAAGATAAGGTGGAATAAAAAGCTGCTAGTATAGAAGGGGCTTTCTGCTCTGTCGGGCCAGTTAACATGGTATATATACCGGTAGAGGGTGGTTTTAGCATAGTTCTTAACCTAGTTATGTTCACTAATACTTAGAGGAATACAAATAGGAAAGTTACACGCTATCTCCTCATCCCCCTTAACTCTTGAAATTTATTGTTTGTGACTTATGAAAGGTGGCACGCGCTCGCTGAATACATTCCTCTCTGATAAAAACACAAGGGACCCGTTGTATATCATTGTAATATATATATATATATAAATATATATATATATATACAATATCTAATATATACTATAATATATATATAATATATATATATATATATATATAAATGGAGATTTCATAATATTAAGCAAATATAAAAATAAATAGTTAATGAAAACAAATATTTAGTTTTTATTGTGTAAAAATGTGAAAGATAATATTATTAAATTTAAATTGAACCGTATATGAGAGGAGCGAGAAGATTAGAGACGAAGAGTATTGACGAGGAGGAGAGAGAAAGGATTGAGAGAGACGGTCAAATGGAGAGAGAGAGAGAGTTAAACGTCGGTATGCATGCACACAACAATCTGTGATAAATTACACATCTTGACAAGAAATTATTGTTTAATATAATCTTTTTTGGATAAATCAGTCAAAAGAATTAATCAAAGCATTCTTAATTCTTAGACTTGTGTACATAGAGTTCTCTTTTATATCCTCAAACTAATGATACTACTTTAATCGCTCAATCCTATATACTATTATCTATTATTCTTTTATCGGTTTTCCCCTACGTAGCTATATATTCTTACTGCCAGCTGGCTGTCGCCTCACTATACCCTACCCCTACCTACCTCACCCCCCTATCCATAACTACTATCCCTACTCCTACCTCAGCCTTTATAATATATATCTATATTCTATATATATCATGATGGAGAATATATTTATATATAAATATATACATCAATATATATATATATATATATTATAATATACTATATATATATATAATATATATAATATATACTTATATTCTCATATATATATAAATAAATTATTATAAATTATATTTTTTTGTAATGATATTTTATTTGAAGCAATCTTGGATAGTTTGATATAATAAATATGACCTTGTAAATAAAATTTTGGATTTTATATATGGCAAATGAAGATAAAACGATGAGTAACTTAAACAAATTTAATGAAAGTCGTAAATGAGAGAACATACTAAAGAATATATTTTAAAGCAATAAATTCAATGGTTTTTAATTAAAAAAATAATAAAAATGGTTATTTGTTTTTAAGATAATTTAAATAAATAAATATATTAAAATAATTAATTTTCATGAGGTTGGGGAACATTTTTTAATAATGACCTTATAAATAAAATTTTGAATTTAAACTATATTATATTGTAGTGTATAGTGATTAATATAATAATAAATCAGGGTAGTAATTAATTTTTAATATTTTTGAAATGGTAGATTTATATTGAAAAAATTATTTTATATTCTTACTCATTATTATTATAATAATATTTATATATTCATATATACTTTTTTTATAAAACTACTATTAATATTATTAATAGTATTTTTTGAATTCTATACATTATTTATCTATATTTATACTATATATATTTTATTTATCTATATCTATATTTATCATTATACATATATATTATCTATATATATTATATACTTTATCTAAAACTAATTCTATATTCATTATCTATATATATACTTGTTATAATTATATTTATAATATATTATACTATATATAATATAATTATATTATATTATTAATACCATATATATATATCATTATACTATATATATATACAATATTTTTAATTATATATCTACCCTATTAGTCATATACAATTATATAGATATATTCCTTTATTATAATTTATTAATCTTATTCTCTCATATATATTATATTATTATATATATATATATTCTCTATTTTATACTATCTAGATCTCTAATATATATGATATATTGATTATATATCTATTAGATATTATATATTATATTAATTATATATAAAGTGAAAATGTCTGTAGCTAAAATAGGAGAGAGAAATAAGTGGATGAAAAAATAATAAAATTAAAAGATTAAGAATTAAATTTTGATTTTATGTGGTATATGACAGTGTATTCTCACTACTATAAAATATAGAGATATAAGACATTTAAATAAATAGTTACTTGTGAGATTGAATTTATAATAGCCGGCATTTGTAGTATGACAAAATTGGTATATTTTGTACGGGCCTAGGAGACATATAGGAAAAAAAATTGAAATTGGTGAAAAAAGAAAACGCGATAAAGAAATAAAAAATAGATTTTTTAGTAATGCGTGTTGGTCAAGTATAGATAAGTTGAATAAATGGCGCTTCAACAAAGATAATATATATGGTCTAACAGTATTAGGCTAAGGTTCATGCAGGATATCCTATCATTTCATTCCGGCTCCTGCTCCTGCTCCTGCTCCTGCTCCGGCTCCAGCCGAATATCGTGCCATTTTAAAAAACAACATTTTTGATACTTGGGAGCTGAATGAAAAATTTATCACAATCAGGAAATGGATGTTTGAATGAGGCAGACATAGATAAGGCAAGTATAATTATGGGTGAAGATCATTTGATATGGGTTAGTATTAGCTTACCTTCTTGAACTACAGGACTACAGCTGATGATATTTATTTAGAAAATGCAGTAAGCGCTATACTTAAAAAACTGCAAGCAAGTGCCCTAAGAGGAGTTAAAGTTTCATTTTCTTGAATCCCTGTTAAAGAAATGAAAACTTTTGAAGAAATATTACACAATCAAGGGGAAGAAAGTCAACTGAAAGACCAAATTCTTGAGGGTGATATACACTCAAGCAAAATTTTTATACATGAAGAATGTTTACAAAATATGAAGAAATGAGAAGGGCTGGGTTTGAAAAAGAAAAGTAGAAGAGTATAAACAAAACCTAAACCAGTCCCCACTACTTCAAAGTAATCTGAAAAGAATAAAAAAAAACAGTAAGTGAAAACGCCATGAAGATAAAACTTCAACTGTAGCAAATGTCTTAATGACATCCAATACTGATTAACTGAATTTGAATAAGTTAGGGTCAGTGGTAAACAATGTGGTGGAAGAAGAAACACAGATCGGTAATATGGCAAAAAGCAAAAAATACAAAAAAGTACTGCTACCAAAAAATAGGAGGAATCTGAGAATAAATGTTACGTAGTATATGACACAGACCAAAAGCCAGTTTACTACTGGGGTGTGTGTTAAAGGTTTTTAGTCATGATGAGGAAATTGAAGAAGAACAGGATGAAGTTAAATTCTTGAAGAAAAATATAATATCGAGCTGGAAGGAGAATCGGAAAACAAATTTCAGTGCATATATATATATATATATATATTATATATATATATATATTTATAGACACAAATATATATATATATATATCATATATACTAATAAATATATAATATATATTATATATATTATATATATATATATATATATATATATATATATATATATATATATATATATATATATATATATATATATATATTTAGTATATATATATATATATATATGATATATGATATAATATAAGTACTATATATATATAGACACAAATATATAATATATCTATATATATATATATATAATATATTATATATATATATATATTATATATATATAATATATATTAATATACATAATGATATATATATATATATAATAATGACATAGGAGTTACTGGTAAGGAATAGATTGTCGGGGCAGTGGTAACCTTTAGGTAGCGCAACGGATATTTTATAGTATTACAATATCTAAGAAGGTTCCTACCATGTATTACTTATTTAATTATTTTCTATCCCTCTTTAAATGTTTGCAAAAAAAGAGAATATATTTTAGCATGATATAAACTAGCCCTCTTAAATAGTATTAAACAGGTAAGTTTGTTATAAGCGAAGGTAAACTTCATTAATATTTATTATAGGTATTCTGTGTGGTGCTTAGCTGGTCTTTGGTCCCCCTATTCTGAACCTAATTCTCACATTCTGTCGTTCTCCAAAAGTATACATCCATTATATCTGTACATCCAAAGCATTATGTTCAATGAAATAAGAAAGAAGGGAAAAATTATATTTTGCCCGTAATCAAATTAATTTTCTATTGATTATGACTCAAATAGATATATAATATTAATATATAATTCATATTATATATAATAATATATATAATAAATATATACAGCATATATATATTATATAGTATAATAATATCATATATATATATATATAATATATATATATATATATTTATATTAAGCACGTGAATATTTAATGTCTAAATATTTAATACTGATAATTTTTAAATTAATCGTCTAATAAAAAACATAGATTATTGAAAGTGAATTATGAAATAAAACATCAACTAACATTAAAGGTAGCGATGATAATAGATTATATAATAATAAATATATATACTCATATATATTAATATTCATAATCCAATAACTATATATAATATATATACTATATATTATAATATATATATTATTATTATAATATAATAATATATATAAACTAGATATATATATATATATTTGCATACGATATTATAATATAGATATATAGTATACTATATATATATACTAATATACTGGTTATAAAAATAAAAAAAAAAACATTTAAGTCCACAAAATAAAATATATAATCAATTACTTACTTTCAATTGTTGATTAAATGATAATACTAATTCAAATGAAGTGGTTATATATCTATTATTATATATGTACATATATATTATTATATATATATAATCTATATATGATACATATTATAGTATATATATATATACCTATCATTATATATATATATATATTGAATTATTACAGCATATAAAAGATATAATATATATATATAAAATATATATAATAAATATATAATATATACTATATAAGTATTAATATATATATATAAACTATAAATAATATATATAATAATAATATAACTATACATAATATACGTATAATTTAGTAATGAAGACGAATGCGAATTTTTTGTATAATTAAAGGGTTGCGTCTTTTTTTTGCGGTCCTAAATTTTCAACAACCGCGGTTGCTGTTATTTTGGGGTTCTTAAATTTTCGACAACCGCGGTTGCGATTTAGCAAATTTATTAGTAAAACCTCAAACATCAATATTGATTTACTGGCTATCATTTTAATATTAAAAATAAAAATAAAAATAAGAAAAATAAATAAATAATAATTAATAAATAATAATAAAAATAAGAAATAATAATACGTAAAAGATGCTTTAAAAACAGCAATTAAAAAAAGTGCGTTAGGATTAATAAAATAATAATAATAATAATAATTAATAATAATAATAATTAATAATATTATATAATAATAATAATAATAATAATAATAATTTAATAATAATAATAATAACTAATAATAATAATAATAATAATAAATAATAATCAATAATTAATAATAATATAATAATAATAAAGATAAAATAATAATAATTTAATTAATAATAATAATTCAATCAATAAAAAAATAAATAACAAAACACAATAACAATAACATAATATAATAATTAATTAATAATAATAAATAATATAACTAATAACTATATAATATATAATAAAATAATTATAATTAATAATAAATATATAATAATAATAATAATAATACTAAATAATCAACATTAATAAATTGAATAATCATATAATAATAATAGATAATAATAGTTAATAATATTCAAATAATACATAATAATAATAATAATAATAATAATAATAAATAATATATAATAATAATTAATAATTAATTAAATAAATAATAATAATCAATAATATAATAATATAATAATAATAATATAAATTTTTATTATTTATTTTTTTAATTTTTATTATTGTTATTATTGTTATTATTGTTATTATTGTTATATTGTTATTATTGTTATTATTGTTTATTATTTTATTATTTTTATTATTATTATTATTATTATTATTATTATTATTATTGATTATTATTATTATTATTATTATTTTATTTATTATTATTATTAATTTATTCATTTTCATTAATATATTATTATATTATTTATTATATTATTATTATTATTATTATTATTATATTATTGTATTATTATTTTATATTATATATAAATTATTATTTATTATCATTACTAGGAATCAAAAACAAATTTAAATTGTCTGGCTCATATAATGTGCCATCTTAGCTCTTGTTTTACAAGAGTTATCAAAGGATGGGGCGACCGAAGGACCATATGGAGCAATGCACACATACCGGATCACTTTCCCTTCTCATCCCTATCGCGCCGGCTGGAAATTATTCGACTAAAGGATGCTCTTTAGTAATTCTGTGTTTGTAATGAATTTGTTTAGGAATGTATGCTACCGAAATTATTTATCAGAATAACAATTTTTATTTTTCCTGTTAATCTCATTCTTTTCTCGTCATTAATTATTCCAGCACCGCTGAAAAGCTTGTTTGTTTGGTGGTCTACTACTAGATGGACATTACAAATATCTTTTAGCCATCATCTTCAAGTCTTTGAAGTTATGTTCTTTCTCTCTCCACCACATTAGAGGATCATCTTCGGGAGTAGTATCCCTTTTTTTCTTTTTGAATATTATAGTTTATACATCATCCAAAACACTTCATTAAGCTCTATTTCTGTATCATCATGACTAACTATGATGTTAAATATGAGCATTCATTGGTTTCAAACAGCGTTTTTGGCTTGGATATTGAAGGTTGCTTTATTTCTGCAGTTTAAATCTTTAAGGATGTCTGTTATTTCTTTATATCTTTTCCATATTTGAAGAAACGTTCCTTACATTTGTTTTGTTATTTCTAATCCCGAACTTCCTTCAAAACATAAGAAGTTGTAAAAAAATTCTAGATACGTTGCGATGGAATACAAGAATTTTTTTTTCAAAATTATCAAATCTTCGAGTTAACTCCGAATTTATTGTTTGCACAGCTGATTTAATTCCCTCTTCAGCCTCCAAATCTGAGGTCTGGTGAAGAGTTTTTAACGACATAATAAAAGGAATTACTTGTGATATAGACTATAGAGGACGAATGAAAGCTTAACTTTTTAGTAATCCTTTCAAATATCTCCAATAGGGTAATACATTTTTCAATTAGTATAAAATCAAAATTAGTTAGCTGTCCTATCTTAGAAGTATTTGAGGAGTAAATACAAACCTATTCGAATCCTTGCTTTTTCATAGTTAACTAACAGAGAGAGAGAGAGAGAGAGAGCGAGAGAGATGATCAAATTGCAATATGTAGAGGCAGAGAGAGAAGTTGGAGAAGAGAGAGAGAGGAGAGAGAGAGAGAGAGAGTTTCGATAGCATAGATATATTTTTAAAAATACACATTCCCTTGGCGAACCGCTGTTGCGGGTTGAAGACCGTCTGACTACGCGATTGCTGATTTGCGTAGTTCGCGGTTTGTGTAGATAGTGACAACCCGAGGTTGTCGGTTGCAGTTGCGAAGTTGTCAAAATATGTTGCAGTTTGTTCCGCATTTTACGGTTCGCGGTTGAGGTTATTTCGATCCACATCACTAATATATAATATATATATATATATATACTATATACTAGAGGCCGAGAGACCCCAGGTTATATCCGTAACTGAATTATATAGTATAATATAGTATAGTATAATGCTGGGACATAGTATAAAAATATATACATATATGATAGTTTATATATATATATCTAATATATAATATATTATATAGTATATAGTATATATACTATAATTTTAACTATATATATACTATATATACCATATAATATACTACTCGTCAAAATTTACGCACCACAAGGGTACGTTTGGCGAAGGGAAGGGGCTTAGAAAAGATTGAAGAACGCAAAGACACGGTTCTATTGGACAATGACAATACAATAACCATGGGATTCCTTCCCAAAACCGACTAGGTTAAAAAGTATGAGGCCAAGGTGCAGAAGTCAAGAGGTCTCGCCTGCAGTAGCGGTTCGGACGTGCTCGGCGACTGGGCACCCAAGACACAAACTGCTGGTACAAGTACCGGTCGCACCGGCTCTACGTCGCCTACTGACCAGCGTTGGTTGTTCTTGCGACCGGTCTGTCTCATACCCGTCATGATCCCTCCTGGCGCCACCCTGTGGGCCTGACCGTCCTGAGATACGACCATGGACTTACAAATAATACGGTGATGTCGCGAAAGCGAAATGTCCTGGACAGTGATTTGATCCCTTGACGTCATGACAGTGCCGTTTCGTGCAGGTCCCGTGGGTCGCATCGCTATGTTCGCCACTGAATGTTTATCTCTGAAAGCTCATGGTAACTCACAGATTGTCTAACTTGGTGTTGGATGGTTTCGGGACTACTCCAACTATCCACGTCCAAAGAGCCCGACGGTAAATGCTTCGAACCGTCCTAGGTATGTCCGATGATCACACAATTGGTGTGATAAATCCCTGCTCGCTCATAATGAGACCGCTATACTCGATTAGGCATGAACGAGGTCCAACCGCTGCTAGGACGCGATATAAATGGCCAGACATATGTTCGTAGAGATGATCTGTGATTATAACCTTAAGGTGTCAAGACGCTTCCGCCTAAATCGAAGTGGCTGTAACAACGCTCGCTCTGCAGCATCCGTGAAAGAGCCGGCAGGCATGCCCATCCCAGACCTATACACGCCCCCTGCGACCAATTGTGCCGGTGGTAGTTGCGGTGGCCCTCTTACTGTCAGCGGGCCTCCGGGACTCCTGGTAATTATAATTGATTCGAAAGAGCGTCGACCGCACGTGTTATGTCACTCGAGCCTGGTGTCCAGAATGAATCACTCCGACAGCCATAGTAGCGTCGATAGTCCAAATATCGTGACCTGTCTCGTGCTGCGATACTCCGCTGAAATGCACGCAGGAGTAACGTCATAAACCTCCAACGGCCCTAGGTTACCAACGCCAGGTTCGTGGACTGTGGCGCTGCCCTCCTCTGCAGATCCTTGTTACCCCCTTTTTTGGCTCTTCTTCCGCAGGGATGGCAAGATAAGGTTTTGGGGTTTTTCATGTTTCAGGGTTTCCTGTGTTACCATTGGACCACCCGTGCAATCGTTGTGTGCCCTACACCGAACCGTCGATCCAAGTTCCCGGTGACCCGTGTCCTTCGGCGCGCAGCGTTGTTATCTGCACGCACTGACCTCATCGTTTTAGACAGGTTGACGCACTAACCTCTCCATGCATTATCGGGAGTCGCTTCGTGTTCAGGTCGTTGTGAATTAATCCCTTCGCTCGATTATGACCCCCAACAATTAAACCTACCCCTACCTCTCCCGTTCTAGTTCGGGTGGTTTATTGTTTCCTTTAACAATTTGTCGCTGAATGTGCACGGCCCGAATACTGCAGCCAATTCTCTGCGGGTAGTGTACATAGCTACACTGAACATTGTCGTCTGTGTTTGGCAAGGTTTCATGGGGTTAGGGCCCCTTTACGTTAGCGAGTGACATTTAGCCAAGTGGTGCTGTTATTTTTGAACGAGTTAGTTATATATATATATTATATATTAATATATATATTACATATAATACATATTATATATATATATATATATATAATAATATAATAGCTATATAATATATATATAATTATATTATATACATATAGTTATCTATCCATATATATAATATATATATAATCAGGGGCAGGCTCGTGGCCTGGGTTAGCAGGTTGCGGCATACACATTTTATACAACTTGTCAGTTAGTAAGTAGCAAACTTAATTTATTATTTTTCATTGTTTTTAATTTTTTTAGAAGGATATAAATATTTTAAAGAAAATTAAAAGCATTTTATATATACTAACAAACTTTGTGAAAATTTATGATTTGGAATGAAAAAAACAAAGTGACTTACTTCTAGTTAATTAAATTTCAAACCAACATAATTGTTGCAGACACTTTTCAACACATGCCCCCTATACATTTTGAGGAGAAAAATGTTGTGTGGGAAAATATGACCGCGTGGACGCTTTATAACTACAACCTGCGGTTGCATATCAAGAACAACCGCTTTAAATTATCAATACAGAATTCAAATATACTCGCATTATATCAAAAACACAATTTCCGGGAAAAAAAAAAATATAAAAAATATAAATCTTGTCGACAACCTTTTTTTTCCACTGTTTGTTTACATCCATTAATTTTTAGCCCGTCTCAGCAGACGCGAACGAATATTTTTTTGGGTAATGAATAGCGATTTTTCTTTGCCAGGTTGTCAGAGAATTTTCTTTGGTATTATTAGTTATGTATTAAATTCTCTCTTCTCTCTCTTCTCTACTCCTCTCTCTCTCTTCTCTCTCTCTCTCTCCTCCCTCTTCTACCTCTCTCCTCTCTCGCTCTCTCTCTCTCATATCTATCTATCATATCTATCTTCTTTCGTATCTATCGTATCTATCTATCTATCCTATCTATCTCTCTCTATCGACCTCCATATATAGTATATGTATATTAATTATATAATAATTAATTATTACTATATAAATAGAATATATAATAAAATAATTATAACTGAATATAGAATGTAAAATATATATATATATAAAGATTAAATAACTATAATAACATTATAATAATACTGGCGCTATATATATATACTGGCTCATTTCGTTTATCCGCCTCAAAGATCTTGAAAGCCCAATTTTTTTTTTTAAAAATACTACTTAATCGAATAAGTATTGAAAGCTCTCTTTGGGGCCTTTTGCGTTTTATTTCATTTATTTTTTTTTTTAACAATGCAGTAAGTGAAATAACCAATAAATTATACAATAAATTGACATTATATGTAAGTTAAGTAAGTTACTTAAAGTCTTAAGTTGATGTGTTAAGAATAATTTACTAATACATATGACCATGAAACGTAGAATTCTCAACATGCCTAAAAAGATGTTGACTTTTTTTTTTTTAAATATTATTAGGCGGTGGTGTAAAACATTAAATAACAAAGTTTTCAATAGTGGACTTTAGAGTCTTATTTCTACATTCAATTTATATGAAAAATATGTTCGAATTCATACAAATCGATGTAATATAATATATTATATGGTAATATTTACGGAGAAAGATCTACATGATCCAATGATAATAATATATAAACAAATATTAATAATATTATTAATTAAATTATATTAATATAAATAACACCATACAATATATTCATTTTATTATACTTAAAATCAATAATAATATGTATATAAATATTAATATAAAAGTATCTTAAGGTATATATCAATATATATTATATTAATATATTGATATATTATATACTAATATATAATATACTATATATATATGTGTGGGGTGTGTGAAATGTCAGATGCAACCACCTATAAACTGTACGACGAGCCGCCCCTGACTATATATAGTTATATATAGTATATATATATATAGTATATATATATATATAGTGATTAGGTATATATATATATATATATATATATATATATATATATTATAATATATATAGCTATATCATATATATTACAAGTTCGCACGATATTTATCACGATAGTATATATAATATATATATTGATAGTATAATATATATATTCAATATATATATATCAAATATAATATATATATATATTATATACCTATTATACTCAGTATTAAGTAATTATATAGTGATTAGTATATTTATAGTCCTAGTTATGATTTAAGACGTCCGTCAGTTTTAATTGTTTTTTTTTTTTTTTATTAACAGTTAGCTTAGTATATGATACTAATAATGTATTTAAGTGAATATTAATAAATGATTCAAAGTTCGAAATATTTGTACAATAGGATTATTTAAAAATTCACATTTTATATCAATAAAATGATATTAAACAAAAATGAAATATTTCTCAAAAAGTACGACACGTACAGAAAAAAAAACCAATTACATATTGAAATCAGCGTATAAAGTTAATTACAAAAATCTTAAACAAAAAAAAAAAAAAAAAACAAAACAGGTATATATAGCGATGATATGAATATCTCGAAAACTACGGTACTTACAAGAAAAAAACCAATTACCATATTATGTGAATCAGCGTGTAGAATTATTATCAATAAATGTTAAATATGAAAATAAATAATAATATTTTTTTTTTTAAAAAAAAAAATAATAAATAAAACAAGATAGGGGGGGCTCGAAGCTGACGGGGACAGTAGGGCATGGGCGACGTGCCTGTAATCCATACCCCGTAGGGAGGGGCGGAGGAACGCCCGCGACCCCAAAATACCAAGGAGCGGGGTTCCGGAGACCCTCCCCGGAGGGGGGGAAATAGTGTCCTACCCTGTCGTTCGCCCGGAAGGCCGAGAGAGACCCCGACTTATGCCATCTTTGCGGTTTTACCTTTGGCTCCTAAAAACAAAAAAAAAAAAAAATTAAAACGGGCGGCAAGTCGTACAAACGTAACTGGGTTCCGTATATATTTTATTGAATCATTTTTTCCACACCTTAAATTGACTTCTTAGGATTGATCTATACGTAGAAATATATAACACAAAAACAAAAATAAAATCAATATCTCCAGTGAACCTTATAACATATTAGGTTCTATATATATTATATTATATATACTATATATATATATATATTATATAGATATATTATATTATATATATATATATATATAATATATATATATATATATATATATATACTATAGATATTATATATTATATGATATCCAGATGGCGACGTCATAGTAAGCAGATATCTAACAATATCTGGTTATATATATTTATGGATATATACTATTAAAAATATATAATTATATACTATTATATATAATATTATATTATTATATAGATATATATTAAGTATTAGTTAATATATATACTATACTATATATATATATATATATATTATATATATACATATTTATAATTTTTATATCTATTTTTTTTTTTTTTTATATATATATTAAAATTGAAACTTTTATTTTCCTTATTTAAATATAAATTGTAAAAAATAGATCAGCTTTAAGGGAAGACTTCATAACTAGACCCCCTACTTTTTGAAGGCAAAATCAAAATTTTCACATTTTTTTATTATTATCTAAATTAGTAGAAAAATTCCTCCTGAACATCATGGTGTAATTATTTTTAAAAAATTCTAAATAGTTTTTTAGATACAGAAATTTATTTAGAGAGGTGTCGAACTAAAAAATTTCAATTCCAGTCAAAATTGCAATTCCAGGTTTAAAATAAAAAAATGTTTTATTTATAATTAAAGAAAATCTATTTTTTTTTTTTCATATTCTCAACCTCTAGCTCGATTCTTTGGATTTTACTGATTGGCAAATGAAATGGAGCCGGAACCGGAAGCCGGAGCCGAGCCGGCACGCGGAGCCGGAGCCGGAAACCGGAGCCTGAGTTTTTTTTTTCATGAACCATTTAATTTTTTTAGATGAAAAATTTATTGGCAGAAAGTACTGCACAATTCCAAAAATTTTCAAATAGTACAGAATCCTTAGTCGAATCCGGATCCGGATCCGGAGTCAGAGCCGGAGTCGAGGTCGGAGCCGAAGTCGAGGTCGGAGCCGAAGTCGAGGTCGGAGCCGGAGGCGGAGTATGATTTTTTTTCGAAGAATAATTTTTTAGGAGATCTGCTGAACTGTTTCACCGCCGGCAGAGAACCTTATTCGGATTCCCGGAGCTGAACGCCGAAGTTGGAAGCCGGGAGCCGGAGACGGAGGCGGATCTGAGGTTATGATTTTTTTTTCTAAAAGATATTTATTTTAGGTTGAAAAATTTAATGCCAGAAGACGTATGGAACAATTTTCAAATAGTACAGCAACCTTATTCAGATCCGGAGCCGAAGGTAAGTCGGAGCCGGAGCCGGAAAGCCGGAGCCGGAGCCAGGAAAAAATTATCGTGAGCCTGTGTATGGAATTTTTTCTAAAAAAAAAATTTTTTAGACGGTGAAAAATGTTAATTGGCCAGAAGGCGTACTGAACAATTTTCCAAATAGTTCAGAAACTCTTTTAGTCAGACTCCGGATCCGGAGTCGGAGCCCGGAGGTCGAAGTTTGGAAGCCGAAGTGCAGAGCCGGTGCCGAGTTTTGATATTTTTTTCGAAAATTGTTGTTTTTAGGTGACAATTTTGATTGCCAGAAGAAGTGCTCTGAACAATTTCAAATGTGCAAGGAAACCCTTAGTTGGATCCCGCGGATCCGGGAGCGGGCTCCGATTCCGGAGTCCCGGATGCTGACGGTATAAATTTTTTTTTAAAAAATTTTTTTTAGATAAAATTTGTTGCCAGAAGAAGTGGTCTGAAACAGGTTTTCAATAGTGCAGAATCCCTTAGTCGGCTTATCCGTTTCCCGAAGTCGGAGAAGGCCGGGAAAACAAAAGGATCGAAGTCGGGCCAAGAAGTCAGAGCCCGGTATGGTATAGTATAAATTTTTTGTTTCAGAAAATATTTTTTTAGCTGTAAATCTAAATTTATTGCCAAGAAGTCATTCCGCCATAAACAATTTTCAAATAGTGCAGGAAATTTTTATTAGTCGGATCCGGAGCCTGAAGCCGAAGTCTCTTAGTCGGAAGCAAGGAACCGGAGCCGGAGCCGGGAGACGGAATCGGGAACAGCGGAGCTATCAATTGTAAATCCTAACGTTAATATTATTTTAGGTGAAATTTTTAAATATTGAAGAAGACGCACTGAACAATTTTCTAAATAAGTGGCACGGGAAACCTTAGTCCAGGTGCCGGCATCCGGATTCGGAATCAGATCCGGGCTTCGAGACGGTATTCTGGGTATAAATTTTTTCAAGAAATAATTTTCTTAGATGAAAAATGTATTGCCAGAGAACTTGCTCACTAATTTGCTAATAGTTCAAAAATCTTAGTCGGATAGGAATATTGTGTAAATATCGAAGCCGGTGTTCAAAATTTATGGGTAAATTTCATTGAAATTATTTATTTTCGAAAAAAATATGTTTTGGGGATTCTTTGAGGCAAATGTTGAGGCTTGTTAATATTGCAATAATGTTTGTAACCTTACGTACGGATTTGGATCCGCGAGCCGAAGCCGGATCCTGAGTATTAATTCTTTTTAAAAAAAACTATTTTTAGGTTCTACATATTTTATTGCCAAAAAACGTACTGAACAATTTTCAAAATAGTTCAGAACCTTAGGTCAGATCCGGAGCCGAAATTGAGGAGTCGGAGACTGAGTAGGAGCCGGAGCTGGAGTCAGAGCCGGAGCCTGGGGTATTGAATTTTTTTCAAAAATATATCGTCTCTCTATAGCACCCATGGATAACTCCGGGTCTATCCGTTTCATGGTACTAGATAGTGAAAAAAGTTTTAATGCTCTCCAGTAAACGTATGCTGAACAAATTTCTATAGTTTGCAGAAACCTTTAGGTCGGGTCCGGCAATGCCGGATCCGAGATCCGTGAGATCCGGAGATCCGAGCATCCGAGATCAGATTTCGGAGCTTTATCAAAGTGATAACCTTTCATAGTTGACGAATATGAATTTCGCAAAAGCAGTAATTTATTCAATAAGAGTTTTTGAACAATTTTCTCAGAATTAGATGCTAGAAATCCTTAATCGGATCCGAATTCGATTGGAGCCGGAATGTTGATACAAGTAGTATTGGAGTATGATGTTTTTTCGTTAAAAGTATAATTTTTTGTATGAAAAATTTAATTATTGAAAAAGAAGTGAACTGGAAACAATAATTATAAATAGTTAGCAGAAAACCTTAATCAGATCGTCGAGCTGTCGGGCATAATTTGAAGTTCCCTACCAGTTCTTCCGATAGATTTCAGGATTTCAACTGACTAAATATTGTCGGGTCTTAAAAAAATATCATTAATTTTCAAAGACGAATAAATGTATTGCAGAAAGATTACGTGTTAAACTAATTTCAAATTAGTGACAGAAACTTGTAGTCGGCATCCGGAGACCCGGATCCCGGAGCCAAATACCCGGAAAGCCGGTGATGGGGTATATCTGAATTTTAACTTTAAGAAATTATATTTTTTTTGTTAGCCGTGAAATAAATTCATTGAAGAATAGAAGATAGTGAATCTGAACAATTTTCAAATAGTGCAGAGCATCTTGATGGATCACGGATCCGGAAAGTTCAGGATCCGGAGCTCGGAGCCGTGGAGTCCGAAATCATTGGTGATTAAATTGTATTATTTGGTTCTGAGGAGATTTTATTTTTTGCGTTTTTTATAGTTTGAAAAATAGGATAAGATTTCCCCCGTACACAAGAGATTTTTGCTGTTTTAAATTCGTTCTAAATTTCAGATTTAGTCACAGAATAGCTTGGAATCGGTAAGCCGGTAAAATATGTTAAGAACCGGAATCCTGTTTATAAATTTTCATAGAAATATTTAATAAGCTATGAAAACAATTATATTGCCGAGAAAGACTAATGCTAGAACATAATGATTCAAAAAAATAAAATAGTGCAGAATTACATTAGTTGAAGATAGGATACGGGATTCAGGGTAAAACGGAGCCGAGATTTCTGTGGATATATTTTAGTTACTCATAATATATTATTTTTTTTCGAGTGAAAAGATTATAGTAAGAAATTCTTCATTGTTAAATACAATTTTCAAAAATAAGATTCTGAAAACCTTAGTTCAAGGATCCAGCGACGATCGGGAAGCGCAGCCGGAGTAGAATGAATACAGGAATACCGGATATACTGGGATAAATTTTTCAATAAAATATTAATTATATAACTTTGAAATAATTTTAATTGACATCGAGCGAATAATATAAATTTAAACAGATGCATGAAAACTTGTAGGTCGGAGTTGGAGCCCGAGCCGGAGAAAAATAATAAATTTTTCTTTTGGGGTTTGTTAAAAGAAATAATATCCAGGAAGGTACTATTGAATTGATTCCAATTTGAAAAAGAATAATAATAAAAATATAAATATATATAAACACTTATATATAAATAAATACAAATCTAATATATATAATACTATAATATATACTATATAATTAATAATAACTATAGTTATATAATTATTATATATTGATATAAATATACTAAATAATATTAATATACGTATATAATATACGTACTACTTTCTATCATATATATCACCACTCACATCATATTACATACGTATACTCTATATCTATATATAATACTATATAATATATATATACCTACTATATAAAATATTAATATATACTATAATATAGCTATATTTATATAGGTATATTGATCGTTGATGTGGCATCTCAAACAAAATTTAGGGAAAATGCGTTAAAAAGTTCTTTCGATCGCTTATGTTCAGGATTCTTAGCACAAATTTTAGTAAAACGCTAACGAATACGTTAGTTAAATTTTTCTCTAAACTTTATGTTTTCACTTTTATGTTTATGGATTCGTCTTAGCCCGTGCGCTTACCGAATTACGAAATGCTTTAAACGAAAAAAAATTCGTAAAAACAAAAAATATAATACCACGAAGTAGTTATTTTGATTTTTGGTATGCATGTTTTCATTCATAGTGCACAATTAGTTTTCCTTTTAAATAATTTCTTCAAAATGAAACACCATCCAATCACAATAGTTGATCGACTTATTTAGTAATAAAAAACCATTCTGTTATTTTTTTATTTTGTTTATTCCAAAACACGCTGCGTCCAATTAGAACGCCTGGATTCAAATTTCTGGTTTCGTAACAATCATCGGCTTCGAGTATGCCCGACATTCGTGCTAAAACTGGGCCATTAGGGGCATTTCTATATCGAGCAACGCTCTTAGCACAAATGCAACAATGAACACGGCCTTATTATATATATAGTACTATAATATATATATTATATATATATATAGGTATATATACTATATATCTTATAAATATCTATATATACTACTAGTATATATATATATACCATTAATATATATATATATATTAATATATATAGTATATATCATATATATATATATATATATAGTTATATATATATATATAATATTATATATATATATATAGTAATAATATATAATATATGATATTTATTGATGATATAAACTATATATATACTTTATATATACTATATAGTAGTAGATAATATATATATATTATATATATATATATAAACTATATATATATATATACTATATATTATATATAATTATATATACATTACTATACTCATCACAAATATAATCACTACGCCTCACCATCACATACTCACCACACACTACTAAAAGTAATATCATACCTAATTAAAACTAATAAACAATACTAACAATGCCTATAGCTAGCTCTCAATTGCACCACTACACTATACAACTAAAAAGACCTATATAAGTAAATAAATAGCTTCTACTCCCACCATATCAACTAAATTCATATAAAACCCTATAAAATCAATACCACTTATACCATATCACCTACACTAACACCTACTCCTCATACCCCGTAATAACCCTCACAATAAGACCCACACCCCCTCAATATATTAATCTTCATTACTAATATACATATATACTATAGTATATATATTATACTATATATATATATATACACTTATATAATACTATATATATATATATATATTATATATAATTATATAGATTTATATTAAATATATCATTTATAATATATATAGATACATATATAAGTATACTAATATAATATAGATATAATATATATTATATATATATAATACTATATTATTATATATATATATATATATACTTATATTATAATATTTTCTATATATATTATAGTATATATATATATATTATTGTATATAATATATATATATATAATACATATAGTAAATTAATTAATCTACTATATTAATATATATATATATAGCTCCTATATACTATAGTTAGTAATAACTATCATATATATATATATAATATATATATTGTTAGCGCTTTGCTTTTGTTAATTGACTAGGTAGTACTACCACCTTGATTATATTATATATATATATAGTATATATATACCTATACATATTACGTATATATAGTATATATGATATATATACCTATATACTTACTTATTATCTTTATTAGAGTATATGCCTAATACCACCACATAATATAACCGCCCCTCCGCCTAACCCGTATACTCTAATACATACACTATCGAAATATATACCGTATACTATCCCACTAATAGTATATTAATTAAGCATAGTTAATACCGCTATGAATAGTATAGATATTAACTAGCTATATATCCACACTAATTTACTCACCCACAAGTATAAACATACTTACTATCACTCATGACCTAGTATAATAAATATTAGATGAATACACCATTTAAATTTATCTAAATACAAAAATAATAATATATAATAAAATTACTATATAGAAAAGCATGAAAATATATATAAATAAAAGTTCATAACTAGAAAAACACAACCCCTAAATAAACTATAAGTACTCTCATAAGGGCCACCTTGAGCTTAATAATTAAAAATATCAGATATTGAGATATGGAGGTGCAACTGCAATGTCAAAAGAAATCCTAAACACCAACAGACGCAAAACTATATAAAGAATAAACTACTAACCAAGGTATGCAATGGGATAGGTTGTCTAGAGTAATGGTAGAATAAAAGAGAATTGGAGGCGTGCCCACTAACCATATATAATTATTTTAGCACGGAAATGGAAATTTTAGTTTAGTGTGGCGATATATAATACTTGAAAAGGTAATCCAAGATAACCTCTCATTTGAGGAGGTCATCGCAAAAAATCTATTAGTCAGTAGAGAGAGGATATTAGGCAAGATGTGATTATGAAAGGTAAAAAGTTTGAAAGATCTCGGGCAATTGGTAAAGAAGGTCGTATATTCCAAGATTAAGTCTAAGAAAATGTGGAGAGAATCCAAGTCGCTCAAGATACACGAGGTGTTATGATTTGTAGTTATATGAGAAACGTTCATCACTGAGCTAGAGTATAAGAGTAATATGTTTAGATAAGGGTTGTGTGTAGAACACCTTACTGACGTGGAGAAACAAGACTGTTACATATCTCGAGATGTGCAAAACTATAAATTCTACTAGAGAGGTAATACTAAGAACCTACGTCGAGAGTGGCAATGATTTTAATTAAGGAATTATCCCACCGGATGGAAATGCAGAAATGTTAAGTCTTATGATAGTTGTACGAGTGCAAGTCGGATAGGAAATGCGCCAGCGAAGTGCTTGATGCTTAAAATTAACATATCCTTAAAACAACTATCATGGAGTGGCAGCAAAAGGACATAATTTTCTTGATAAGTGTTGCTAGCGGTCCCTTACATGACGGGTATGCTCGTTTCCGGAGTACAACTGTTTGGCTGAATGTATACTGGAGTGAGACCTATGGTCTGGAATAGAGAGGTCACCAGAATATAAAGAAAAACCTTCTGCTGAACGTGATCAGGGGACATATACATGTACCCAGTATTTAACGTTAGATGAGAGGGCAATTTTAGAGATTAGCATACCTAAGTAACAAGAATTTATCTGTGACGGTCCCAAGCAAACCAACCACAAGATCTAAGCCACCGCCGACATGGTGCACAAGACTGCTTGTGTGCGATGTAATTTGCAATAATAAGCACGATGAACAAAATTTCCTTAAAAAACAATTTTCCCACACTCGCACACGACCCACAAAGGATCAATCAGGAAAACACCATTCGACAACACAGGGGCATCCAAATGAAGCGTCTCTCACACTCATCGTTTAATGACAATGATACAGCGAGGACCTAAAAATCAGATCTACCAGCTTAGTACCGAATCGGGTGTCTAGCTCACACAGAAATAAGAATGGTATCTTGCGGTAACACTAAGTTTTCAAGCTCTGCTTCGCATATCACTCGCTTTCTCGAAACCCGGATACTTATTTCACCAAGGTTCAATTAGGAAGGGCTCGCTTTTATAAACCCCCTACTGGAGTAGAAATAATTACACTTTAGATACTCTCATATCTTCATTGCTTAAGTTTTGTCTTCCCAGATATGGTTGAACGAGGAGACAAATCCAAACAATAGAAATGTAGTCAGGACCATCCGCCGGTAACAATTACAAGGTTGAACATCATATTCTCTGTTTGCAGAATAAACTAAAATTAAAATAGACTTTATCCAAAAATACTAAGGACGTCTAGAATAAATATTCTCTCAAACTCGCCGCCATGGACAACTTCAAAAACACCATTTCAGTACAAACACAGTCGTCAGCGCACTCACCTTAATATCGTATAGAACCATATGTGTAGCATGATAAGGCTTCTACCACATTATGTCTCACCCGCCATCTCAAACTCTCCCCACAAAAATAAAGAATATAAGGCAATCTCACGAGAAGTTTTTCAAATCTTCTGACTTCGATATCTAAACTTGCTTCACTCCTCTCGCACCTCATATTCTTATGCTACTATGAATAAGCTTATATAATGTTATAATCCACAGAAGTAGGATGGTTTATTGTAATCCTTACTATGGTACTAATTAGGTCGCACACACAGGCGATTATTACTTATCACTATACGTAGGAGGAGAGGCTGATCCTGGGTACAACGCAAGCAACCGACCCTCCAAAGTCTAATTTATATAAGAGTAGATAACGCCAAACTATATAGTAAAATTTATAGTATAAATATTAGTATATACTATAACTATATACGTGAACATCAGCAATATATAAATAGACCTATATCTGGTGCCTGCGCGTGTATGATATGTAATAAATGTGTGTGTTGGAAATATTGCATATGATTACTGAGTAACAGCCTCACTCAAATACTATAGTGACTTACTAACTACTAACACTGACTAACTACTACTACCACAAGATAATGAGTTGCTCACACTCAAAGTAAAACTAAATAATATACAATATTTAGACTAACAAAGATCAAAATAAACCTAATCAATTATTTCATAAATATCGATCATAATTGAAATTAATCAAAGGTAATAACACTAACTGAAAAAACCATCGAATCACTAAATACCAGCGATTAACGAATATCACTCCATGTCAGATGATAATTAAGAATCAATAAAAAAATAATTAATTGTATACGAAAGATAAATAGTGACATAATCAATGTAAATCACACAACTAGTTCACTCACCATCAATAATCACTCACCAGTAATCAATATCCAATTCCACTAATTAATGAGCGAAGAAAAGAACTATATAACGAATGACTACTGCGGAGCAAAAACATTGATTATACATCCCCAAATCAAAAATAAGCAAAAGGACCTCACGATGGTTCCATTCTCACACCAAGTCTAGTTTACAAAAGCTTGTGTTCTTCTTTTATGTGATAAATTGTGTATAAGCGGATCCGATACTTTAATTATCAAAATGTATCACACTGTCTATAACAAAAGAAAGTGCGCGTTAGTATTTTTTACGATATATATGTTAGTATTTATTTTCCCGGGCTGTTTATCGAATAAATAAACCACTCCACTGGGAGTCTGTACTGGCGTACAGCCTTGAGGAACAAGATCTAATCCTATACTAGGAGCTAGCATCTACCTAAGTCGAGTTAGATGTGTAATAGTTGGCTCTTGAGTGTATTGTAGTACGACGGTGTGCAGCTCTAATCTGATAAGAACATTACCGGGACTCGAAGTGGTCTCTCACTAAACTCACACTACGATTTCCCCTCTCACAGAGCCCGAACAACACAGACAATTGAGCGCGGTGAGACACATCAATAGCTAGATGTCGTCCCGTATTCCTATAAAAGTATGTGCCAGTTGAGCATATTATATCTCAGATCACCGTGGATAGAAGAAAAACTCTCGGAAACGCGTCACGATCACCAGCAGCTCCTTATTACAACAGGAATATCCTCACACACGCAGATCAATATTACCAAAAGGCTAAGCCGCGACTGAGCTGCGATATTAGACAATGCTGTAACCGAGTAGAGTAGGCAAGAATAAGCCAACGTAGAGCAGCAATCACGGACTCGGCCAGGGGTCTAGCCCATAAAGAAATAAGTCATCTTGGATAAGTTTTACTCAAATCTCCCGAACTGCCTTTGATGGATCAGCCCGCTTTGACAAACTCATATACTTCTTATTTAAAGATCTCCACATAAGGGTCGGTTGGAAACCCCTTCTGGGGCTAACCGCATTCTTAAGGAGGTGCTCATTGGGTGTTGAACAGGGAGCAACCTACCATAAAGTCGAAGGCAACGCCTCGAGAAACGCAAGAGAAAATGTTTGTTCTTGCCCGCAAAATTTAGCAATAATAAGACGCAAAAAAAATTTCACTCGTGCCACGACTTTTGAAGCCATCGCAACAGACGTCGCCGAGAACAATGTGCAAGTAGGGGCTCTACCCACTAGTCTGATCCGCACTACCCCAAAAACGAAAAGAAAATCTCCACTACGGAAAAATTTTTCAAATCTACTGATTCAGATATCAAGCTGACTTGCAAAACTCACTACTATTTTAAATTACGGAAAGTGGTGTAAGGAACCCCGTTCTTGGGGCTTACACACAACACTGGCTCAACCCATTCTGTCAGGGTCCGTGACATGTGGGTTCAGGAGCACAACAGAGCCCCAAAGTCTTATAGTTGATCATCGACGGACATTGTGCAGCAACATTGCCTATAGTTACGGAACAAACGTTATAAGACACGATCGTAAATAAGAGCCGGGACAACCAAGAAAGAATTCTCTCATCTCGTGCTCCACGCCACTCTCGACACCCAGTCACAACAGGCGTCGCGACACAACGGTTAACAAATAGATCAGCGACGAGCTCAATCTAGGGCGAATAGCCGATTCCCCACCGTTCCCTCCTAAAAAGTAGAGGGCCATCTTCCGCGAGTTTATTTCAAATCTCCTGTCTTTCGATATCACCATGATTTTTTCGAAATCTCCAGATTAACCAACTTTTATTTCAACATCCAACAGAAAAGCCGCACGCGTGGCGTTTGGAAAACTACCTTCTAGGAGTGGCTGATTATCACTCCGGCATCTTCTTCTAGGGCAGCGACAGTGAGACTACCTGATGGGTATACCAGAAACAAGCAACCAGACCAAAGTCTAAGGATATCGCACGACATTTGGCCCTAAGGATCAACTTCTGCTTTGTTTACGACAAATTTGCGAAATAATTAAGACATAAAAAAAATCACTTCGCCCCGCCAGGGTACTAAAACCGAATACGAACTAAACGATGGGAGCATGTCAGAACCCGAAACAGCACAGAATAGCAAGTGGTGCTATGACATATATCATTACCATAAAAGGCCGCTTTACAACGTAGTGTCGCACGAATCCCGGACCATCCCCACAACAAGATAAGACTAAGGGCATCCAGATAACAGTATTTCAAGTCACCTACTCCTCGTGACCGATCAACTGCGTTGAAACTTATCTGCAACATTAATTTATTAAATCAAATAGAGTACGCAGGATAGTGATTAGCACCCAGGGCAAATAACCAACGGCCGCTTCACACCACGGCTTACTAATTAAGATTGATGAACTTAAACAACTGACAGTAGATTCATGTAGTGGAGTAGACATAAGTAATAACACTTGTGATGTTCATAGTGATTACTCAGGCATGTTCCATGGTGTTAATTCTCTTCCTCCTGTTTCTGATTTTTCTGGATTTCTCTCTATTTCATCTTGCATACTTTGTCTCAGTAATATCACTTCAGGGACACACATTCCTCATGTCTGGTATCGTTACATAATCAGATTTTCACCAACTAGTCTAAATGCAAGATTTACCTAGAATCCTAGGCTTACTTAGCCTACTAAGTTCATTTATTTGAATAATTAAAGCCTAGGCTTCTTTAGCTGTAGCCTAACAACCAAAAAACTATAATTGGTTTAATTAAAATTAAGCATATACTATTCAGGTTTTTTTTTCACTTTCCTATCACACTTTTAGCTTTACTTTCTTAATTATAATTTATAACTCCAGTTATCTAGGCCCTAGAAATCATGTAGCAAGAGTCTAAGATAGCTGCAACATAGGTCTGAACCTAGCTTTATTCAGGGTTTTTCCTTTATACAACTTTTATAAAAAAAAAATTTCCTTCTATTATTATCATTATATTTTTTGCTTTTTTTTACTGTTCAATTTCTCGTAAATATACGTGAACACAGGAACTCAAAGTCCTCCATTAAATATAAACGTGTAAACAAACTGATAAGTGTTGTCAGTTTAAATTTGTATTAGTAGGAGATAACTGTGATTTCGAAGGAAACCCAAAGCCTCCTACAATGCGGGTTGCAGCGTTATTATATTCTTGTATTCAAAAAATGGTGTTTTGAACCCCTGCTGCTTTTCAGAGATTGTAATAAAAAAATTTTCTTTTGTCCAAATAAAAAAACACACTAACTAATTTTCAGAATAATTAGAGTTTCTCTAAACAAAAATTTCATACTAGTATATGCTCAGCTACATATTAAATATATTGGGAAGAAGTACCCAATATTAGATGCAAAAACCATGATTATCAAGTTTGTAAGACCTAATTTAAGGCTTAACTTAGAAGCTAATTTTTTTTCTGCTTAAAAAATTTCCGAAAAAAACAACACCAAACTTTCACTTGTGTTTTTTAATTGTAGGCTATCAATGAGTTTTACATTTTCATTATGTTACATAACAATTAAAAGTAATCATAGCATAGTTCGATTCATTCAAACAAAACATTAACTTTTTATCAGGTTGTGAAATCAGTGAAGGTTTGCTATAAGAACAAGGTCCTAATTCCCTTAAACTTATATGCAATAAAAAGATATAGGCTATTTACAGCCATTAGACACTATATATATTCAATCGATATCTGCTAAAAAAAATTAATATATAAAAGCAAATATCAAAAAAAAAGTTATAAACATGTTAAAATGATAAAATTATATTAACTACTAAAAAAATTATGTGAAGACTTTGAATTTAATTTAAAGTACCTTTTATTTCAGTTTTCAAAGGTTTCAGATTATCTGATAATAATAATGTGGAGCAACGTTTTTATTACTGGAATGATCCTTCTTACTACCTATCCAATAAGCTACTTAAAATGCATTAAATATGATGCCTGAAATAAATTCTAGACCCTTTCATCTATAGGACACAGAAACTGAGTCGTCTATAGGAAATACCTCTACATAGCTAATTTATAGACCTTATAATATAGTTTGAAAACCCACTTCCCTCATTCAATACTATACTACATCCTCATCTCCCACTCCCCTACTACCTAACTACATAGACCAACATAATCATAACTATATATATATAAAATACTAAATATACCCACCTATAAAATAGAGCCCCAAGCCTAACTATTAATATATAACCCTATAATAACACTCTCACACCACCCTAATAATACATAACTAACGAACAAACTATAATAAAATATATTAAATAAAAATATACCTATCATAACCCTATACAATATATATAATAAGTATACTACATACTCATAAGACCTATATTATAGATCAATACAATAAATTATATATTCCAAGACCATGGACCCACGGAAGATTAAAATACTTCTTCAATAAGAAGTTAAACCGACTCCCATTAACTCCGAATAATTTGCACATGAGAAATTCTAGTTCCCCTCGTTCATGACAGAGCGTTAGACCATTCTCAAATTCTAATATGAAACAAATCTGTTATAAATCATGATAGCAAAGCGCTGGAGTAGTAACAATATCAAGAACCCAGCGTAAAAATTGAAAAAATTCATTTTGTGAAATATGAATCTGCCTGATTAGACCTGCCAAATTAGAGAATACAGAGATCCAGTCACAAATAGAGAAAAATGAAAAGTAACCCTTTGTTAATATATTGCTGACCAAAATCATAACGTAAACTACACTTTTAAATATAGTACATAATTTACAGCGTTGTAATTATAAAAAAAAATAAATTATAATTTAAATCTTCACATGCTAAATTACATTCTCATAAATTTATTTTTATACCAAATAATAATAATCAATAAAAAACACATATAACTTATCTACATCTTAATTCTCTCTCAATGAACCACATAGATAAAACTAAAGTTATGCATAAATTTGCCGATACTCTTCTCGCCATAATATCTCTAGTATATATATGATTTAAGTATCTGAGTTCATTGATTTATTATTATTATAACCCAATAGCATGTAACAAATGTGCTAAATTCATATATGAGTCTAATTAATATTTCTTAATTAATAATATAATATAAGGTGTCAAATATTAAAGAACTCAATTATAAAGTTTAATAGTAACAATATGCGTTGTATTCATTCCCACTATAAAAACTTGAGTAAAATAGTTCCATAAAATACTATTCGAGTTATGCTATGCTAATTCGAATGTTATATATATTTTATTTACATAGTGCTATTTTTGGAGTTTATGGTCCTATTATTATTAAGTCCACTCATTGATTTATATATGTATTATTGATTATTATTATTAATATTATTAATTATGTATTGTGTTTGAAATGTCATATAATTAATCCTACCTTTAGTACTGCACTATATATAAATATTGTCTAGTTCATATGTACTTGTATAATTACATTGATAATCTACCTGCTCGATATATAGATTTAATTCGTAGTATAATTATATAAATTCACGCATATTTACGGGATCGATATTAGTTAAACCATTATACTTTGATTTGTTTTTTATATTCCCATATATTTAACCAAATATACGCAGCGAATTTCAAAAATACTTACATTAAAACTATTGTCAAATTATTTTTAGGACCCAATATTAGTATTTTAATAATCAGTGAATAACTTTCACACTCTAATAGTTATCTTATTTTTTCATACAATGTAAATAATATAAAAAAACCAAGCAAAATAACACATTTTAATAATACCCAAGAAAATATTAATTATATAGGTTTGCTGAGCAGTGCGAAGGACAAAAGTGAGCTGAAGAATAAGTAATAAACAATGTATAAGAGCTACCAATTTCCAATTAAGCGTTTACATACATGACTTACTAGAATCTTCAACCTCGCGCGCGACTTAAAATGGCGGATACTCCCAAATCTAAAATCAGATATCCGATGAGACGCAATTAGAGAGTATCCCTCCGCTACTTAGCAGTTCAATGCCACATCTCAGCCCAACCCCTATCCTGCTAACCCTACCACAAGCGACACCTAAATATAGTGCGAATCCACAATCC
>JABUQX010067928.1:57500-60000 GCA_015478945.1 Trachelipus rathkii
GGGATTGAACCACCGCCATCTTCTCATATGAAGATAAAAGATTGTGTAATATTTTACAAGGAAGATCTCGAAAGCCAAAATGAAGATTTAGTAAAAGCAGAATGGGATATGGAAGTTGAAATGGCATCACACCACAGGTAACACAAAAAACGCAAAAGATGGACTAGTTTCTTGTTCGCAGTCACAATTTCCAAATATTTACATCTTGTTGCAAATACTGGCAATTTTACCAGTGTTTAATGCTTCAGTAGAAAGAAGCTGAAAACCTATTTGAGAAATACTATTGGAGATGAAAGACTTATTGAACTTTCCCTCCTCTATTTTTCACTCAAGGCACATGGCACATTACACCCATTCGGTATGACAAATTGCAAGGAAAATTTAAAAACCCTTCTCCTAATGCTGATATTAAATCATACAAAAATGGTATAAATAATGGGTGTGCGATAAATAAGACTCTGTTCGGTCCGGAAGTAGGAAATGCATTGGGCTCTTGTAATTTTTGGAATTTTGGTTAATTCGTGGTACAGCAATTTCAATCCTCAGTTCAGATTCAGATGCGCTTACACATTCTTCAAAAATCAGCTGAAATTCTCATGTTGTATTTTCTCTGATGGTTTGAAGTTTAGTTTTAACTAATGGACTTATGAGATTTGTTCCTGACAGCGATGAATTATATAAAATTAAGTTAACTTCTGCACTTTATATTATTAACGGATATGATACCTAAAAATTTTTAGCGTCTAGAAAATTTCGGGGGGAGGCCATGGCCCCCCTGGCCCCCCTGGCCCCCCCTAAATACGCCCACTTGTATATATATATATATATATATATATATATAATATATATAATATATAATATTATATATATATAAATATATAATATATATATATTATATATATATTATATATATATATATATAAGTACTTCAATAAATAATCTTTTGAATCGTTTTTGATTGATAAAACAGGTACTCATGTAATCAACCAATGTTGGGAAAGGTTTATTGCATGATCAAATAGTCAAAGGCCAACTCGAACTGATACATGTAGTTGGAAAGTGCGTAAGTCAAAGAAAGTGGATAGACGCGTCGAAACGTGTTCTTATCAAAGGAGGAGGTATGCGAATAAATGTTCGGAAGAGTAGAAGTGTAATATATATGAACTATTCTCTTCTTGAGCTTGGCTTCGTGTTGCTCCTACGTTAATTGAGTACACCCCTTCCTTGATTAGGGCTCTACCCGTGAGCGGTGTTGTTTATCTTAAAAATAAAAAAATGGCGCAGCTGCTCAAAGACAAGAAATAAATTTGAGAAAGTCAGTGAAAGTATTAGGAATGAAATGGTAAAATCCCCTAGGCTCCACAATTTTAAGCCTAGAGTCTACAATTTTAAAAGCCTAGGCTCCACAATTTTAAGAGGTTGTGAGAGTGGATCTATTAAAGATATGTGGTGTATGCTTCATACAAGGAGGAACCACACACTTACACATTACAAAAACAACTAGGATAGTGTGGCAATATTACGGACACCTCGTAATATATTACATTTAGAAGCTTCCTTGATGAGAGACACAGTGGAATCCTTTTAAGAAAGATTATACGAGAAAATTAAATGTCATTAATTTTAAGGTCAGAGAAAGTTTTGAATTGAATTTTCAAAGATGATGCTGTAGTTGCATGGAATAATAAAAATAAAATAGAAATAATAAAAAGATCAGAGATTAGTTTCTATAAGGCTGGTCACGTACCTAGACAACATGGCAATAGATGGCCTAAGGAAGTAATGAATATGGTGCACCTATATACGCCAAACGAACTCAATGAAATTAGAGAGAAGAGAAGACCTGAAGCATGGCCAGGAAAAAAATAGAAAAAGAAGACCTGGGTAGTCGAAGGATATAGGAAAGTTAGATGGAAATCACCTGGACGCAAAACCTGAATGGAAGGAAGGGAGTTGTAGGATTGTGGAAACTATTAAATGAAGGGAGGCCTTATGTGTCACTGAGATTACATGCAGAAAAAGTGAACAGATAGGAGGCCCGCTATTAATGAAGTATATATAATTATATATATATATATATATATCATATACTATATATATATAATATATGTATATTATATATATATATATATATATATATATATATATATATATATATATATATATATATATATATATATATATATATATATATATATATATGGTGAAGTTTTCGCTCAAACCTTTCCCTATAATTCCACCTTAAACGATGCCAGTTCTATTCCTCATTCTCCCACCCCAGCTCATTTATGTTTACCATTGTAATTTATCTTCTTCGAACTTCTCTTTCTGCTGGAAACATTCGTTCATTCGGCCTGTGCCAAAAAAGATGGAAATCCTCCCAACTATCAAACTCTCTTTATACCGCTATAACCTCGTGTCTTCCTTAATTAAGAGGAAGATTTGGAAACTTTTCAATTCTTCCTCATTTATCTCTGATCACCAGTTGGGGCTTTCATAA
>JABUQX010067929.1:0-7500 GCA_015478945.1 Trachelipus rathkii
TAATTTATACCTACATTTATGAGTTCATGTGAATGCGAAAATGTTTATAGCTATTTTATTGTAAATAATATGAAATACCATTATGTTAGATATTAAGCTTATTTTATCGAAGTGGGGGTGGTTGTTATTAAATAATAGATAATGCTAAATTTTAGTGTATAGTTATATTATATATGATAGCTACGAAAAATGATTATTAAATTTACAGTTATAATAATGCTGACGTTATCAAATTTTGTGATTAAATTTTATATAGTAAATAATGAATATTGATTAATAGCTAGATAATTGTTGTATTTGGGAAAACCTAATTTTCGATAGATAAAGAGACTCTGAAGTTTGTAGGATAGAAAATGAATACCGACTGGTGGGGCTATATGCTATGAATGATTTATAATAAGCAAAATAGATTTTTTAAAGTAAACATTAAATTTTTTTTTATACCTTATGTGTGATTATATGTTTTGATACTAAGTTGTTATTCCATTCTGTACTTTATTTTTAAAATCAAATTTATCAACACATTATCAAAGCTTTCTGAAATATATATAAATAGCAATTTTGATTTCCAAATGACTTTAATTTAAGGTTTGTTGTATGAATCCGTTCTTATAAATAAATATCTTCCACTAAATCTCTCATTATTACTTCAATAATATAATTATTTTTATGAAAAAATTTATTAGCACTGTTTTTGAAAGTATGGGTCTCTGGCCGGGGAGGCTCGGAATCTAGTGGCCTCGGACCTGAGGCCGGAGACTGGGGAAAATGCGGAACCCATGGCCCAGCCAGAGGCTGGGAGATCCGATCACTGTTCATAAAGTATATAATGGAATTGTAATGTTCATATCTGAATATTAATTTACTATGACGATTAATAGGTGTGTTAGACTTTTGTTATTCATGTTATATTAATTAACTAAGTATTCAACATGCTGTAATTTTGCCTGCTCCGTTAATTTGGTTAATGCATTAATATTGTGAGGCTTTAAAACAATAACACATTCATTATCTGCAACGTAAAAATACAGCGACATGAAACTCTTAAGATATTTTCATTTTTTTCTTTTTATAGTTTTTATGCCTGTTATTAAGTTAGGATATATTCGTTGGTTGGTATCTAAAGACTTTTTTTGACTGTTATTGTTGTTGTTGTTGTTAACGAGATATTCCTTTTGAAGCTCGATTGGTTCGTTCCGTCGCATTGTTATTGCTTGTTTACTTTCCTTCTGATTGGTTGAAGAAAGAATCTCGTTAATCTTTTAGAGGCTGTTTATCATCAAATTTTCGTCAGTGAAAGCCAACATTTTCGCTGTGTTGGTAGAATGAGCTGCTCTTCTGCTCCTACGAATGGGTAGTCTTGGCATGGAAGAGAGCTGTCAGCCATTAGTCTCCATCCTAGATATGAAGGAAGGAAAGAAATCAAGGCTGAGTAAGGCCGTCGCACCTGATTGGATCAAAGGTGATTTGTGATCTTGCAGAACTTGTACGTATGACTTTTTTCTCAAATTAGACTAAGAGAACAATTTAGACTGACTGATAGAGCACTTCATGAGGGGTCTGGGGTCAACAGCCCTCTTCTTGCATCAAATTGATCTTCGCATATGCAAGGCTTTGAAATTGAGTAGGTCATTAGCATGGTTTGGTGTATTAATAGTAGAAGATAAAGATTATTAATATACTTGAAGTCTAATATTTGAAGTAGGTTATATAGTATGAGCAGATCTTATTCTCCGCGGAGCTTTTTTTAAGTTATTTCATACAGAGATTAATTTGATTCATTAAATTGTATTATTAGTCTGATTTCTTATCTAAAAATTACAAATGTTATTTCCTTGCAAATCTATTTGTAATAGACTTATTCTTTGATCTTAATATTGTGCTTATTTTTTATAGATTTTAGTATTTTATTATTATATTTATTATCTTATTTATAGTTTTACAATAATATTTAATTATGTTGGATTTTTTAATTATATTGAAATATTGTTAGATGGGATGAGTGTTTGGGTACGTATTGAATACTTGTTAGTATATTAAAGTTTTTATTTAAAACCTGGTTAAGATAATATTGTTTTGTTTTATTTACAGTCTCAATAGTAATCGAGGAGACATGGCAGATATTGTTGGAAATATTTGTGTCCAGATACTGGCCCATCTTCATCGTCTTTTCGATATAGGATTAATGCTTCTATAGTTTTTATTAAAAATATTGGTGTTCTATTAAGTAGTAGGATATTTTGTCTCCTTGTGTATTAGCTTAGTTTTTATTACATAAAATAACGTTACAATTGGAATGATTTAAAAATATAGTTCATTATTGTGGGGGCTTCTCATAAATTCATTCAGGATGATTTGAATTAAGGTCCTTTGATGAACTTGAATGCATGATATTATATAGTTAGTTAATGCTTTAGATTAATGTGAGAGAATCGGATCTTTAGAAAGTTTTTTTGATAATTGTTTTTTTGATATTTAGATTTGTTTTGTATAACGGATTTTGTCTTGAGGAATATCAATGATGTTAGATATGTTATATAAGTACAAAATGATACTTACATAGGGGAACAACTAGATGTATCTAATATAGATTTACACAATATGTAATCTACTGATGATAATGGATAGGGTAGGTTGGATCGCTCTGTGTGTGAATGGCTCGAATTCATTAGAATTTTAGATGATTTCACGTTTGCTTGTTAATAGTGATATATGACTAAGCACGTATAACTATATATGAATAATGTTAACTACACTTGTAGCAAACATAACATATAGTAAATAATCGAACAAACTGTGTATCCTTTATTTATTTATTTGTATATTATATGGCTATATTTTTTTTTTTATTGTACTTGTGGATATCTGAACAAGAATCTAAATTGCTAGTGCGAAATATACAGACTCGAGGGAAGCTTTGTTACATATGCGTATATATAGGCAATGGAGAAGAATCACTAATCAAGATATGGGGTCATAAATATTCCTAGGAATAAGTAAATGTTATAGTTACGCAGTGAGTGAATGACAATGCAAGGGAAGGGCAGCGTGATAGCTAGCAGCGTATTGTAAAAGACTCCTAACTCAAATACATGAGTCCGATGGTCTGTATTCCATTTTTTACATCCTAACAAGTAAAACAGTAAAATTAGTTTCTTTTTCTTTGTTTACCTCGATGACGTAGTTTGGATATGTTGATTCTGTGGCTATTTTTTCAGTCAGGTATCAAGGTAGGAACTACAAAGAATGGAGAGTTACTAGAACACAGGACATAATACGGGCTAATAACTGCATTTAAGTAGGTCGAGCAAACGATGTACGGGTTGTAAAAAGAGTGATATACAAGTGGTATGAAACGAGGAATGAATTGTGGTTGATATACCGACAGGGAGATTTATATGGAACCATGGGCTCATCTCTGACGGAAGAGAGAGAGCAAGTGGGTTTCAGAGCTCGCACAGCTAGGATGCCGGGCCGGGAAAACTCTGACTATTAAGATTCAACAGGTCAGTCTATTCTAAAATTCAATGCTGGAATCTTGCCACTTCGGATAAGATTAAGGAATGAGAAAACGACTTGACTGTATTGAGTATTGTAAATATTGGGTGAGGGAACCCACACTCGAAAGAGAACTTCAGTAGAGTTAAATTTGGCCTTAGTTAGTATTATCGATGAGGTTGAGGTAATTTCTCGGAATAGCCAATCAGTTAGCGCTTTGATTGGGAGCAAATTTTAAAAGCACGGAAAGTAAACTGATAGGCTACCCATGTGTGGGAAGGTCTCGGGAAGGATAGAAATGTGAGAGAGTGGAGAGATAGGTAAAATAATCTGCGAGAAAAAAATAAATGTGATGTTAACTATAATGGATATAATGATAATAAATGAATTAATATGATGAAAATAATGAATGCGAGAAATAAATTCAGATATTAATAGTAATTAATATTTTAATTATTGGGAACTAAAAATGACGTTAATAAAAATAATTATAATAATATTATATGAAGTTCACTATAGGAGATATTATGGAGGAGAGCTCAAGAGTGAATGATGTCGGAGTAATCGTGCGCTACTTATACGGCCGAGGAGGCGATGCACGGTGGGGGGAGTATGGCGCGATACATGTGGAGAGTATGTGACCCGAGGCTGAGCGGAAGTGCAGTGATCTCGATAATTTTTGTAGTATTCAGTAGCTGTGATCAATTTTCGTGTGATTCAGGAGGAAATACGAATTACTAGTTAGAATCTGGGGATAATGGTGGAGTCTTGTAATTTGTGCGTGCGTGAGAGACAGGGGTGTATTTAGGACAAGTGGCCTGAGCGCGGATGTTGTATTCTGGGTTCACATATCTGGGACACTCCGAAAGTAATGTAGGATTAGAGACGGAGAAACGAATAGTATTGATTACACTTGAAGATATCAGCGTACATTTAAGGAGTCGTAGAACAGCACTATATGACAGGGCGTCCACCTATCAAGTAGGTAAGACTCCCTCTATATACACACAATGTGCAGGCGTTAGTAGTATGAATACTATGTTTTAAGGCTGTACGCTGTTGAGCTTCATTCCAGCTCAGGGAAATGGGCAATTTCCAAAAGTATTGTCCATTTGAAAGACAGATATGCAGCGTTGCTGTCTGTAGACAGAAAGGGTTGGGAAGTCTCGAGCGCAGTGTTGAGATATGAAATCAGTCTAAGGAGTGAGGCAACGGATGTGTTATGTGCCTCCGATTGCTTTATATATATTTGTTATGTGATATGTGGTAGTTATGGTATAAAAGATTAGTAGGTGGGTATATGTGGCAGAGGAGGTGTTTAAGACTAGATTTGAGACGATGAATGAATAACGGGGTGCCCTGTACTTATTATTGTTATTGCAAATGATTGGTTTATATGGTGTTAGGGAATACTGATAAAAGAGTTGGCTAGGGCTATGTGTAAAAAAGAGGTTTGAAATTAATGTAGATAAAGACGTTGTGGTAGTGGTGGGAGACAGTCGCGGTAGGTGCCATGTTATAGACATGGGTATACTGAGATCAATGAATGTGAGTTAAATACTTTTGGGTATATAATTGCTTGATGAAAGGTAACGGATGATGCTATCTAAATGTAAGTAGAAAGTTGTGATCGTATAAGGAAAAGGTGCTGGTAGGCATAAGTATATACTTAGGGGATAGTATAAGGGAACTAAAGTCTTGAGTACTCTACTGTTCTGCATGAGGGTATGTTGTAGGACGCCTTTTCTCATATTCCAAACCTTATTAATATAGTAAGTGAAAGACTGAATATAACAATTTAGATCAAGGAGCTAAGTGTTTCAGATAATGGAGCAATCTTTAGGGCCTGTGTTAAAGGTCTGTGAGAAGAATAATGATAAAATGAGGAATAAATGAACGCATTTGGGAGTTGTGAGGTGTGAAAAGGGCGTTAAATAATGAAGTATATCACTATGATATCACATATTTTAATCAGTTAAAACATACGAAAGTGATAATATGTATGGTTATGGTTTTTATGGATAGTAGGGATATTCTTACATGATGTGATAATTGACATTGGAATCGGAACAAATCAGTATTTTGAGATACTATAAGTAAAAAATTATGGAATTGATGTATCAGTAAAGGGAAAGTTACCTGAAGAGAAGCTAAATAGTTAGGGTTGATCCAAGAGTTAGATGAAAGAAAGTAGTGCATAACAAGGAATGAATGCGGAAGTTTTTGGAGGGTTATTGTATTGTGGACCTTGTACCTCAAAGATAATATAAACTCTATTACACTGTATGGTAATATCACTCATATGAATTAGTTCAGTACGTCAGCATGATCTTTGATGATCCTATACCTAGAGTATAGTGAACTTTTCTGACTGTATAACAAGTTTTACAGTAATCTTAAGGTAAATGAAGGGTCGAGACCATTTAACACAAACAAGTAATCATGGTGACGTATATGTTTTAGTATTACTTACTACTTATTTTCTTGTTAACAATGTTACTACTAACCTTAGAGAATAATTATGGTAAGAAGGAGGATAGTAATGAACATATAATATATATATATATATATAATATATATTAAATATATATATATATTATATTTATATATATATTATATATATATATATTATGTAATATATATATATATATATATTATTATATATATATATATAATATAATATATATTAATTATATATTATATATCATATATAATAAATATTATATAGTATATATTATATATATATATAAGTGAGGCATTAGGGTCAGCAAGAATTAACGGAGAGCTACTGGCGATTCTTTTTAATATCGTTATTGATAGAGGAAGTGTAGTAGAAGTATAGTGACCGGCATAGAGACATGACTAATACAATTTGAATTTTGCATTTTAATGTTGAAGTAATGAATATTCTTAAGTAAATATATTAATGTTAAATTTAAAATGAAAAATTATGGAATTGTAAAACGATTTAATTAGAATTCCATTTAATGGTATAATTAATAATATAACTTAATTTAAACACTTTGAATATAATAATATATATAATATATTCAACTCAAGAAGCTCAAACACAAAATTTCCTAGAAAAAAATATTCATTGCTACTTGCCTGAACAGGAATACCATGTATATCCTCTGGTAGTTTGCTAATGTATAAGGATTTATTACTTTATATCTCTGTGTATTTATATCATATATAAAGTAAAAGTTATTATACTAAACAATAAATAGGGAAATTATAACAAGACATTAACTATCTTGATGATTTGCATTCGGGTGGTGTCCCATATATATATATAGTAGTCAATCAATATATACTAATTGAAGTTTGGTTTGATAAAATATAACTATCTGATTAAAAGTATTAATTATTTATATATTTAATAAAGTTTCTATTTTTAATTCAGAGAAATTTTTGGTAATGTTAGTGCTGACTGTAACGTGCGTCATATAGCTCTAGTACTATACTTAGTGTATGATCTATATACTATGAGATGATCTACAGTATTACTCTATTATTTTGGAGATGAGTATACTAGTTACTGCTCACGTAGTATCTGTAAACAATATAACTACTTAGAGGTAAGTACCCGGTATATAGAATAATTAACAGTAGTGACATTGGAAATATATGATCATATATACTCATATATACTATATATAGTATTATGATGTTAAATCAGGAAATTTTTAATTTAATCATTACTATTATTACCTAAATATTCATATACTATATACTATTATATATATATATATATATATACTATATATATATATATATTATAATGATATATACTATTTTATAATATACTTATATATAGTACATTTAACTAATATAAATATATAATATATTTATTTTATACTTATATTGTTTATTTACATATATATACTATACATATTATTTTTATGACATATTATAAAAAAGGGAATATTATGTAGTAGTTATATTATATACTATTACGCTTCTATTCTGATAAAGTATAGTAAATACTATTTCTCAGTT
>JABUQX010067929.1:12500-19592 GCA_015478945.1 Trachelipus rathkii
AATATATTAATAATAATAAAATAATAACAATAATAATAATAATAATAATAATAAAAATAATAATTTATGAAAATCATTTACTTTAAAATAAAATAAAGAAACAAAAAATAATAGTTTTGAAATCTCCGAAAATTGACTCTAACATTTCGCGAAATCAGAGTCTCGTGAAACTCGCATTTGATAGTCACAGTAGACAATAAAATACTAAAAAGCCTAATATATATTATATATAGATTAATATTATATATATATATATAATATATATATATATATAAATATATATATATATATATATATATATATATATTATATATATATAGTATATATATATATATATATATATATATATATATATATATATTATATATATATATATATATATATGCCAAGATTAACGAGGCATCTATTAAATTAATGATTAGCAATCAATTAAATCTGTGATTGAAATGAGATAACTGTCAATTTAGCGTTTATTAATCATGTAGATGAGATTGACATAAGACAATTGTGAATTTGATAATGAATAGAATGGCAATCGGCACAATAAATCAGCTATAAATTAACTTTAAAACACTCGTAATTATAGCAATGTTAATATTGGGACCGACATCTATTCTAAACCTGATCTCTTCCTTTCGAAGTCCTAAAAACACTCCCGAATCAGTTTGGCTTCGGGCCCTTGTCGGACTCCTTCACCAATCAGATTCAAACACTTGGCATTTTCCTCCCTGAAGGGGGGGGGAGTGCCTAGCTATGAGTTTGCTTAGTTACAAGGGAAGTTATATAGAATGGTTCACCAGTCATTGTTAAGAGATGTACACGGGTGAGGTTTGCAAAATTGCCTCGTACATAGGTGCACACACACTATGACATACATGCAAATGTTTACATAACCGTCCCTACACATGTAAATTTCCGCTATAGAATTGGTGACCTTGGAAGACTAAAGACATAAGAAGCTCTATAACCATTTGTGAAGCAGATGGTTATTCACTTCTTATGTTTTCACAGTCATTTCTTTCATCCTCCTTCTGAATTTACAGTAAATTTATAGGAAAGTAGAATGAAGAACAGTTGAAAATACTACTCGAGAAAGGGGAAAGAACTACAAATATGAATAAATAACACCTTTAACAAAATATTTTGTTCTCGTATTAATTACCACAGCATCGTCTTTTACTCTTATCTTTCTCAAGAGATATTTTCTTTCGTCTCCCACTTCCTTCCTCTTTTTCCTTTATTCTGTGTTTTTCTTTTTATATGAAGGAGACGGAACTAGGCTGTAGAATATTTTAACATTTCTTAGATTTTCAATTACCTCTTTGTTGTCCTTTATTATGTGAGCATTATTGTTAGTAATCTTTACCACTCGATAGGGCCCACTGTATCTAGCTTCAAGCTTCCCAACGTTGTATTGTTGGTTCTTTACCAATAGATATTTTGCATCTTTTAAGTTCTTCGGGAGAAAGACATTGCTATTGCACAGATTTGTTCTTTGAGCGAGAGGCTAAGCTATCAATCCAGCAAGCTTTTCAATATATGTGTCATAGGACATTGGTCTGTCTGGGACATCTGTATTTAAGAGACCGCCAAGAATATTTATATCTTGCCCATATAACAGCTTACTGGGACATATCCTACTCTCGGATATGGGAGCAAGACAGAGGGCGAATAAAACAAAGGGTAAGACGTCCAACCACTGTTGGTTTTTCACCCCAGGCTCAGTTAACATAGCTCTAATGCTGTTTATAATCATTTTATTCGGATTTTCTATTTTCCCATTAGAGAATGGACTGTAACTTGCCATCTTTGTGTGAAGTATACCCAGTAGCGTAAACACACTTTCAAACAAGTGTGAAGTCAGATTTTCACCCTTATCTGAAATCAGATGGCTCGGGATTCCTGTATGTGGGATGATCTGGTTTATCAATACTTTTACTATTGTTTCTTTTGTGATATCTTTCAATGGGATAGCCCAGACATAATGAGAAAATCTATCTATGAGTGTCAACAAAGATTTATAGCCTCTACATAAACTCATCTTTAATATGTCTATATTCATCGCCTCGAACTTATAGGAGACTTCTTTGTAATTACCATAAATAGGATTTATTTTTCTACCAACTTCCGATACTTGACATTGGGCGCATGATCTGACTATATTTTTAACCCTTTGATGCATGCTTTTAAATACAAAGTCTGCCTTTATTGCTGTCAAGCATCGTGAGATCCCCAAATGACCTTGGAGATGAGTCATCCGGATTATCTCGTCAACACAGATGCCTGGGAGAATAATTCTGGCATAATTTAATGAAATGTCAACATATAAATTTATCTCCTTTTTCTTGAACCAGAATTTTTGTTTTTTAATATTTAATGAACTTTTTTCCTTTTCTGATAATAATGATTGAATATATTCATCTATTGGTTGTTTATTCACTGATATATAAGTAGTCTATTTCTTTACGAAACCTTTTTATTAGTTCCACATGAACTTCATTACAACCTTGTATTAAATTTACTCTTTTTATTTCAATTAAATCATCATTTATTTTATCTATTTTATTCTTATCTATATCATCTCTACAGTTTTTCAAATTTTCTTTTTCTATCCGCTCATCGGTAGTGATTCTCTGTTTCTCAAAATTCTCGTTTTCCTCACGCATGGAATGCGAGGTATTTTCAGTATTTGTCTTGTGGCTTTTTAAATGTCCAAAAATTTTCCCTTCTTCGGAATTTACTATCCTGGCGCGTGCGGTATTTTATTTTATGGCTCTAGCATACCTTCTTTTCAAGGTGGGTGATATTGGTTCATAGTAATAGTGAGTTAAAGATTCACAATTCCCATGCACCTGTGTTGTGTCGAGTTCATTGTTCTAATTGGCTACTTCACTCGTTGGTGAGCCACTCACAGCGCTCCTTTTAATAGGTTGGGCATTAAGCTCCGCCCCTTTTTCATTGATATTCATTACTTCATCATTTTCATTATAATTATCATTATCATTATCAATTTCGTTGCTTTGAAGGTATGCAGCCAGAGGATTGGCCTTTTTATTAATTAACTTCCATTTTACTTTGTAGGAACTTAACAGATTCAGACTTCGTATCTCTCGTATATTGTAATTTTTGCTATCATTGACACGTTTGTATTTTTGCAACAAGTCTCGCGATTGTGTATGTATCGTAAGTTCTCTGCCAGCAAGCAAATACCCATACTTAATTAAATTTTGGTTAAACAGACGAGTAGTTTGTTAGCTGGATCATATTTCCTTTCAATAGGCGTTAATATTGTACTGTAAAAAGCGATCAGCCGATCTTCTTCGTCATCAGTAAGGATCATTCCCGTCAGTAGAATGTATGATGATTTTAAAAGGGCTTGAAGCACTTGGGTAAGAAAGGGTTGTTGTATGTTTTATTGCCTTTTTAGCATCTTCAAAAGCTTTATCTGCGACTGAATTCCATTGTATACGTCGGTTTGCATAGGGTTTTCCCTTCAGGAAGATATTAAGTGGGGCGATCACATCTGAAAAACAGGCCATGGATGAGCGATAAAAGCCAATTTTTCCAAGAAAGCCTCTTAATTCTCTAATGGTCTTTGGTTAAGGGGTGTCAAGTATTTCTTTTCACTTTTTCATAGTTTGGAGTTAATTCCTTCTGTCATTTATCGTATATCCCAAATAATCGATTTCTTTTGAGCCGATTTGGCATTTTGTGGGGTTGATACTGATATTCAATTATTGTAGTCGTTTTAACACCTGTTCAAGGATGATTTTATGCTCCTCTTCGGTTTGTGTGTGTATTAATACGTCATCCATGTAGACACATGTGTTTGGAAGGTCCTGGGTGAGAATATCGATGAACTTTTGGAAAATAAATGGTGATGAGACAAATCCCATTGGAAAACATTTATAGATATTTTCGTGGACTGGAATTCCGTAAAAGGCCTGCGTGAGGTCCAAACGGCTGTACAGAATACTTCCTTTCAAGGTAAACATGGCATCCTGGAGGTGGGGTAGAACATAGAATCTCGAACTCTGCTCTTTTATTTAACTCTCTAAAATCTGATATTATTCTCACTCTGTTGTTACTCTTCTCTAGAGCGGACATTTGGAAAGCCCAGGGGGAATTTGTCCTCCTCAAAACACCTGTGGCCAACAAATTATTAAATTCCGCACGAGTTTGAGCACATAGCTTGTGAGGAATTCGTTGTGGCTTGAGGGCGATAGGAGGTCCCTTAATATTCACATGATATGGGTAAGTATTGGCTAGTTCAATTAAAACTTTTTCAGGCATAAAAGCCGTTTCTTCGTCAATAGTTACTTTACCGTCCTTACCTATTGATGCTGTACTAATACTGCTATTTTTATTTTTTATATTTTTCAAAAATTCTATCCCAAGTTTCCATTTGTTTTAATTTTATATTGTTATTTTCATTTAAATAAGGGTTCAAAAATAACTGTATATTTCAATAATACCTCTTAAGAATAAAGAACTACGAGGGACATGCTCAGGGGACAGAGAGAGAGAGGATTTGAAAGAGACAGATTAGAGAGAAAATTTTCATGCGCATAATTAATATTAAAATTTTCATATCTACTCAATTTTATTGTTTTATTTGTAACTGGATCTATTAATAAATCGCATTTAAAATCGATGCCCATTTTCAAAAAAAATTTCAAAAAGTGCATTAGGGGAGAGTTTGTCTCAATATTTGCAACATAAAATTTATCAACATATTTTCTACCTAGATTAAGATCAATTTCAATAATTTTAATGTCAATATGGCAATTTTAGAGTTGTTAGCCGCTAGCATATAACCTATGGGGGGCTTGCTATTTGCAAGCGTGATCCCCGATAAAATATTTTTTCCAGACCCGCTATCATACATAGATAGTCGGTACCTTATTTAATATGTCATGTAACCCTATATAGATTTCATTAGTCGTCAACCTCACAAGCTTTTCTTGTCCTGTCGCCGCATCGACTGCATACTTTCTAGACGCTTACACGAATCGCCCGTTTAACAGTAACTTATGCTAAACTGGACTTGACAAGCGTCTTGTCTCATCGCTCTCACTTTCCATTATATGGGTCATAACAGATACATCATTTAATGAATTTGATTTTAAAAAAAAGACATAGCCCACATGCAAAGGTCTATATGTTGTAATAAATTTTTACTTTGTACATACCAATAACATTTGTTTCGAGACCTTCTTTGACATCAGTATTATTTAATATAATATTTTTATTAATTGGAATATTTTTATTCACCATAATACTACTACTTTTTTGTGGTAAAATTTCATTTTTGTTTTGAGAAGGTGCATGCAAGACCTTTACAATATCATTATTTAATACTTGTCTTTTTACAAAATTTTTAACTCGATGAAACATCACTAATCAAAATTAAACTTGAGAAGAAAATAACCATTATTCATGCTATTTCCTTAGTTTTGTTTGTTTTTTTGATTGTTTAATTATTCTTATTCTTCTTCTTTTCCTTATGATTATTATTATTATTCATTTATTATTATTATTATTATTATTATATCATATTATTTATTATTTATATAATATTATTTAATTATATATTCATTTCATATCTATTCATTATTATTTAGTAATTTAATTATATTATATTCTATTATTATATTATATATCTATTTACCAAGTCTCAACGTGATCCTGTAGTTTTAATTTTTTAACAACATGCTTACACAACAATATCCAGCATTGTTGAGGATATACTTTTTAGCCAGTTATTGAATGTCAATTGGTCTACTTATATATTATATTAATTAACATGACTCGTTCTACCAGAATGTGACTGGAGTATAATAGCCGTATACTAAGATTTTCTCGTAGCTTAAAAGAACTTCAGGAAACGTTCTATCTTGTCTGAGTCATTAAAAGAAGTAATGGAGTATAATAGAGATATCATCTGGACCTACTAATCTATATACCCCACGATGTTCTAAAAGAACGAGAGAATAATACATCTTACAAGGTCTTTCGAGCCCAAGATTTATTTATTAACTAGTTCGGATATATAATTTATATTAATTCACCGATGTATATCCCGGCCTATGCATTCTACTGAGAGTCTGTAAACTGCGCCGTCGCCGTCTCGAGTTTCCGTTCTTGTCAGCATGAGTGGCGTTTTGACCTTGAATGAGCTGTTGAGATAGAGCTTGCCATCATTCAGACTATGGCCTTCGTGAGCATCGAGCCATGCTGGCACCGCAAATCTGGTTGTCATCGTTATATGGGCAAGAGTCAGGTTTGCGCTACTTATGGGTCGCGCGCAAGACTCACGGTCGGTATCACGGGAGTCTGGTTTCACGCCTGTCTGTGTTGGCTCGTACAGCATTAATAGATCCCCAAGATCTGTTGTGTTTGTCCTGTTTTGGTATTTTCGTGTCTTTGATAAAAGTTTTTGAACAAGTCATCAGCGACCTGACATAGCGATGTATGATTATTTTCTTTCGGTCAAGTTGTATCATTCGTCCATTTCTAAGGACGTTTCAGGGTTATTGTTCTACTATAAACGTACGAAGTTACTTGTAACCAAGCACCCCTTTTGTGTATAAGCTCGAGATAATGAGGGTATTCACTTGGAGCCTCGTCAGAGCCGTTCATCCTTGTTTGAAAAATTCCGATTCGTTGGCGAAGGGCTGGGAGTAGATAGGGTTTTTGTTCGATATCTTCTAAAGCAGTTGATTAAGTATGCAGTTTGCTTGTAATGGAATTTAATATTTGATTACTAAAGTGGTTGCAAATTGGTTGCTAACAGACCGAAACGCTCATGTGTTTCTATCGATGTTATTTTTAGCTTGAAATGTCGCATTTGATAGCACTACCCAATATGACATAATAAGCATCAACCCACTGGAAATTGACTTGAATTTATTAAGAATATACATATAAAAGTACCCTTAACTGGTGCTAATATTTCTTGTCGCCTTGGTCTTCGTTTTCTTGGCGGGAATTTCGCGCGTCATTTCAAGCTCAACTTAATCGGAGGAGGAAGCAGATGGCTGTTCCCTTATATCCTTGGAAGGGTATTGATTTCCGATATGAGGAGGGCGT
>JABUQX010067930.1:0-12500 GCA_015478945.1 Trachelipus rathkii
TAATAATAGTGCAATGATAATAGTAGCGAAGCTGGTAACGATATGACTTGAGATTTGTAATAATACTATAACTTACAGTTAAAAAAGGTATGGGGAGGGATGTTAAATAAAATTCAGGAGGAGGGATAGATTCAAAGAGACAGATAAGTATAGAAACAGGAGACTGATGGATATATAAGGACCTTAATAAGGGGCTTGAAAAACTAGTGGATTAAGGCCATGCTACAAGGAAATTCATCCATCGGGGCAAGGAAGTATCCTTGGCGGTTGATATCTCTACGGGCACAGACTGCTAGAATATTAGTACCGGAAAATCTGGTGGATGATGTCATAGAGAAAATACATAATACAAATCACTTTGGAATTAAACGGACTTTGATTATTCTGAAAGCGGATTTTGCCTTCAGATTTATGCATAGTAGAGTAAAAAAATTTATACAGAGTTGTGATGTCTGTCGTAGATAATGAATGGTAATCGGTTGAGAATCGCAGAATTCGGCGATTTTTTTTAATCGGCATCGAAATCGACACCCTTCATGTGGACCTTTGTAAGTTTCCGTATAGTATGGGGTTCAATTATCTGCTTGTTTTTATTGATAGATTTAGTAAGTATCCCTTCGCCTACCCTCTTAGGCAGGCGACGGTCGACTCGGTGTTGAATGTGTTAGTGGGCGAAATTTTTCCGTTCTGTGGCTCTATAAAAAGGCTCATCTCGGACCGGGGGAGCCAGTTCACTGCCAAAATATTTAATGACGTGTGTAACCTACTTAACATACATATTGTTCACGACGTTTCTTAATTCCCCTCGTTCCAAACGGACTGCGGGACAAATTATGAACCAAGCTCCATAGTGACACTAAGGTTGTATTGATTAATGATAGCGGGAGAGACATGAAGGGCTCTACGAGATCGACCACCACACTATACGCAAACAAAAATACTTCGCATTGGGCACTGTACTGTTTTGACGAATGATACCACATATGAATGGCACGGAAGCCAGCGACGGCTCACTCCAGTGTTCTTCATGCTCTTTGGCCACGAAACCGCTCCACGTGAACCCACCGGGAAGCACATACACAACCTCCAGTCTGACAAGAAGCGAGCCGCAAAACTACACCTAACAACAGTCGCCACGAGATCAGCCAAAAAAAGCTGCCCTACTTTGCACACGACCAATATACAGCTTATGGCCAACTTACAACCTGCGCGTAGGACCTTTGACACATGTCTCTATATAACAAACAATAAAATAACCTTATATCTCCACCGACACGCAAAGCACTCATAAACCACAAAGGCCAAAAGGACCGAATCAGTTGGTGGGAGAAATCAAACAGTTACAACTGTAGAGGGAAACGTACAGAAGATACTCAGGACCCCTTCAAGGTCTAACGGAATAAAAAAGAATAAACGTTATATTATAAAGCATGGGAAAGAGGCAGTGAAAAACTTTAAGAAATGTAAGAATCACTTTCCATAACATAGCTGATAGGGCGCTGAAACCCAAGGGAAAACATAAAGTTTAAAAAAAAAAAAATATTATATAACAGATAATAATAATAAAGAAAAAAAAAGAGAAAAAGCGGGGAGCTTTTAGTCAACTCAACATGCAACAACTTCTTAGAATAGACAGACTAGTTGAATTTGACACACCTTTATCCTTCCAAAAAAAAAAAAAAAAATCGTCTTCTCTCCTCTATCTAATACTATAGACGAAACGTATGCTGCCCCAAACACAATAGTAGTAATAAATTCCGCATGTTCTTAACAAAAAATGACGCACGCAAGGACCAGGAGTCCATCTCGCACAAATAGAAGACGCAAACATCGAACATAGTTCCAAAAACAACCCCCGAGGTGGGCGCATACACAGAAAGCGTTTTTTAATGTCATTATTTAGCAACAAGTACTTGCTATAAGAAAACTGAATCTTGCGCTGATCACCCTACGACAATCACAGTAAAAATAATCCGTATGTCACCCAAATTATTTACTAAAAAAAAAAAAAAAAAACAATAAACCTTACATAATAAAACTATTTCTCTTCCGCCCTCACAATTAATTATGTACACCTCTCATAGTTGCTCTGATATATCAAATTTTACTATTAATTTTAATGTATATATGGAAAAATATTTCAACAACCTTTTGTATGGAACTATTTTTGTGAGAGTGAGTCACCTGCAATGTACTGCCCGCGAACAGTCTGGCCATTTCAGACGCGGAAGGAAGGCAGTAAAGCGCGCATATACCGATACCAAACGAAAATAGAAGGGTCGCATTTTGAGCTCCGCTCATTGAAGAGAACCGCGAAAGATTGTGGTTTAATGTGTAGGGGATTTATACTTACCCACTCATTCCAACCCATTCTTATAACGATACATCGTTGAATTAGCCCACTTATTGTGTTGAACACACAACCAAAAATTCGATTGCATTTTAAATTGTTCTTACATTGGATAATCATTAACCTTACTAATGTGACCTTTAATTACGGTCTTAGAATAAAAGAATAAAAGCTAATTACTCCTTTTTCATATCACTGTATTAACCTCGCCAACAATCAAAACGGAGCTTCCAACACAGATTACCTCAAACCAATACCAATTAACCAATATACCACACTCAAATAATCACTCATTTAATCAAAACCACAAAAACATCTATGACTATTACTATACCCACAATATATAATCCTAATTATATATACTAACTACTCTATAATATACTAATAATAATATAATATATATATATAATATAAATATATATATATATAATAAATACATAATAATACCGGTAATAATATATATATATATATATATAATATTATCATATATATATAATATATATATATATAATATATATATATATATATATAATATATATATATAATATATAAATCATACATATAATATATATATATATATATATATATATATAATATTATATACTATATACTATATATATATATATATATATATATATATATAATATAGTATATATATATATAAAAATATATATATATATATAATATATACTATATATATATATATATATATATAAATATATTATATATATATAATATATATTATATATATATATATATATATATATATATATATATATATATATATATTATAATATATATATATATATAATATATATATATATATATATATATATATAGTATTAATATATATATATATATTATAATAAATATTATGGCGTTTGCTGTTTCACCTGCCAGTGAAAAAAAGTGGTTTCAGGACATTTCTCCGATATGACAATGAAAATATTTTCGATGGAATTTTTTTTTTGTTTTTTTTTTTTTTATTTTTTTTTTTTTTAGTGGGGGCATTTTTAGACATATCGGAAATGAGAATAACTTTTTTTCTCCCAAACATATAGTTCAAATTTATTTGCAAATTTAAAAATGTTGAATATAAGTTCGGAGCCCAAATTCTTTTAAGATGAATGAGGTGTTTCTATCATTTTCTGAAATTAAATTAAAGTTTTAAAAAAACGTTAAAAAGTAAACAGTTTTGGTTATTTTATTTCTAGTCATTTCTTATACATAATAACCATCAATTTAAAAAACTCTGTCGCGACATCATATCTCTATCTCTCTCATCTCTCCTCTCTCCTCTCGCTCCTCTCTGCCTCTCTCATCTGCATCTTCTATGAGCTCCATACGATAGTCGTCATGCTGAGGCTACATTTAGGTCAGGTTACGTTTTGGCAATGCTTTAGCTTGAGTTGATATTCGCCTCGGTATATTGGACATCTACGTATTAAGTTGCACATTGTATCTTATGATAATAACTTTCCCGTGTTGAACATGGTCTCTTCGAATAGGTTCTTTCTACGCTGACGTAATATAATTTGATGAGTATGTTTAGTGCTTAGCTTCTAATATTTTATAGCTATTAATTTTGGTTAGCTATATATATAATAATGATCTATCTATGTAAATTATTTATAAAATCGTATTAATCTAAGCGTTTATTTACCATTTAGATAAAATATTACTTTTTAAAGTATAGTTAAAATACATACGTTTTAGGATTTACAGGTCTATCCATTCTCGATATTGAGTTATCACTGTTTTTCTGATTCCTCTTAATAATATCACTTCGTTATCATACATTCACTTTCATCCTTCTTCATCTTAATTGCAATTATACTAAGTAATTTCATTTTTATATCATAATTTTTACTGAGTCTGGTCCATCTTCATTGTGGGGCCTAAGACGCCTTAGAGTGCTCGTAAACCTTCATATAATATAAAATTCGATTACTATTGTGTAGATATGAGCTCACAAATATTAATATTACAATATATATTTTATACACTTACTACTATAATAAATATATTATTGATTAGTATTTAAAGTATTATATATAGCTAATATTAAATTGTATATATAAATTATTATAATATATAATATATATCTAATATATATATATAGTATATTAAATTATATTACTATGTCAATGATACTTTACTATATTATTAATATATACATATTACATCATATAGTATATACTATATATCACAAATAGCATATAACGGTCATTCCGAACTATTATAAGCTATCATATCCGCCTAGATTAATTATAAAATATTTAGCTCTTTAGTATACTCAACTTTGAAACTCCGTTAACTATAATTTACTGTCTTAATGACTATTCCTTAATCTATATTACTTATTTATACTTATAGCTATAGCGTCATCTATAAATATGCTTTATATCTATTCACCCCCTCACCTCCCCTCTCCCCCAACCCCTGATCAAGTGAGCTATCAATCTATCAATAGCACATTATTTTCTGCTCTCAATAACTTACTCCAGTTTCTTTTTCACCTTCGATACATTAGTATATTATTTACCGTACTAAAGAGGCTATATATATATGAATTTTATTATTACTTTGGACATTAATATCAAAGCCAAAAATACGTTTACCAATTACTAGAAAGTTACTTTCTCTCAATCTATGGATCTAGATGGGAGCATTCTCTCAGACAGAACACAAGAATAAGACAAAACTATACATATATAAATAAGGTAAAGTGAGAACGGTTTTAAGTTGGGAAACATGATTAGATGAAAAAATCAACAATTACATTCATTAACTAAATAAATAAATAAATAAATAAATAAATAAATAATTGAATAAATAAATAATAGAATAAATAAATAATTAAATAAAAAAAAATTTAGTATGGGAAACAAATAAAAATAACTAAAAAATAATAATACGAAAAGCAAATAAATAAATATCATAAAAAAAGGAAGAAAATGAGACTCATGTTCATGTAACGAAAATCGAAAAATTGAATCCTGCCTGAAAGTGACCCTTAAATAAACAAGGACGAAAACATTCAAGAAGACCAAAAGAGTGGCTTCATTAATTTTCAAAAAGGAAATTAATTTCGTGCTTTGCTCAAGGCATTTTTTTCTCCTTTTTCTTCTTTTTCTTTTTCTTCTTTTTTTTTCCTCCTTGTTATTCTTTTTTCTTCTTTAGATTATTCATTTAATTTTTTTTAGTGTTTTGGAGTGAAGGACCTTTTTTTTTTCTTTCTTTAATTCTTTTTCTTCTTCCTCCTCCTTTTTTTCTTTTTTCCTCTCTTGATAATTCCTTTAATATTTTTTTTGGAAAGAGGGGGCAGAGGGGTAAGGTTTTCGGAAAGAAGGAAAAATTGTTTGGTAAGAAAATAAATAAGAGAAAATATTAGATATTAAATTTTTTTCGTAAATAGTTTAAAAAATTTAAACGAAACTTCTAAAACTACAATCACTTGAGACAAACTTTTTTTGTGTTTAAAATAGAAGTAGTAAGGGGGTGCTTTCGATAGCCAAAATGAAAGCTGCCAGATTGGTCGCTAAATCTGGCTACTTTTTAGCATTTTTTGCCATTTTTATCCACAGGACACTGTCGCCTTCACCATGTCATATGAGCGATTACCTTGGTCAAGGCCCCCCAACTCCGGAGAAGTTTGGCTCTTTTTTTCCAGTAGCAGTACTGCACTTCAATCACGACAGAGCGTCTCCAAGGCCAAGTTCAAGGTCAACATCACGTCTCCAAGGCTGAGGTCGGCGACGCGTTTCGAGTGCCCAATCGACCAAGTGATGTCAGTTGCTGACTTCATCAAGACCCAACTCCGGAGGAGTTTGGCTCTTTTAGCTCAATGATGAAGGCACATCTCCAAGGGTGACGACTCGTTTCCAAGGAGACGGTTTGTGTTCGAGGTCTGGTAGGCCTCTTTCGGTAGTTTTTAACAAATACACAGAGGCTTGGCCTCGAAGATGGTCGGGAGATAATTTCAAATGATTCCAATCGATTCCTCACGGTTTGTTACTCCAGATTGGAGATTAAATCATCTTTCTACGACCTCTAGTTGTCTGATGTATAATAAGCAAGAGTAATTACCAACATTCAAATGGAGGATCGATCCCGAGTATCATGAATGACTAGCCAACGTTCTAACCACTATACCAGAGATAAGCAGTAGAATTAGTTCTATTAAAATAGGAGTTGCTGAAGAATGATGGAAATAATAAAATAACTTAAATATACATACATATATATATATATAATATATTATATATAATATAATATATATATATATATATATATATATATATATATAATATATATATATATATATAAATAATATATATAATATATATATATAAACGGCTGTAATTGGTCGAGAGAATGATAACGTAATTGAGCCATGCCCTTTTTTTACTTCCCCCTAATTAGGGGAGTTCTATTTGATGTATCAAACTCAAACTTGCTACCCCAATAGCTGGTGGTATCAGCTTGACTGAGACGAGGTTTCACGCCACTACGCCCCATGTAGAGTGTTGCTGAGCCCCACCAAGTAGGAAATGGCCGTAGAGAAATGAAATAAATAGCCGACAGAACTCGGAATATGTATCGAAGGTGAAAAAGAAAACGGAGTCTGAGTTTACTCATGTGCCTGAGCACTGAGCACTGAGCCGGAGCCGGAGCCGGAGCCAGAAGAAAAGCACATTGTGCGTAGCAGAAGAAGATTAAGGAAGGCCTAAGAAGGAATTACAAGAAGTTTCAAGTGCCAGAGCAAATTAACTACTGGCGGAGCCTTAGTCGGAGCCGGTGCTGGAGCCGGTGCTAGAGCCGGTGCAATACTAAGTTATCATACATATGCTTAATAACACAATATTGACGTGAATGTATATTTTTGTGCACCCATAGAACTCGAATTTGAGGGTTTTAGAACCCTCAAGGTTGTCTGAGGACCCAGGAGAGGGCCCCAGACCGAAAATTGAAAAAGAAATACAATTAGAATGCATAAGAGAAGAGGATGAAGGAATGATGACGAAGGATGATTCCAGAGGAATCAGAAAACGGTAAGCCCCATACGAGATGGAGACCGAATCCTAAAACGATGTTTTACCCTTAAAAGTAAATTTTAATGGAAAACGTAGATAACGTTTAATAATTACATAGATGATCATTATTGCAACCAAATGTTGCATAAAATATGAAGCCTAGCAACAACTATATCTATAAATGCCTACTGAACATCACCATATACAAATCTATGCGTCAATACCGTATATTTACATAATAATTCTATGCTAACTTAATCTTTCATCCGTATATCCGTAAAAATAAAAATCCGAGACCGCTACATTGCAAACGTAACCTAGCCTAGATTAAGGCTTCGACATACTATTTGAGCTCAATAAAGCTTATTATTACGTAAATGCTCGCTTCTGCTCTTCTTCAATCTTCTCTCCTAGCTGGTCGGAAATACTATTCTCGTCGCGCGCGCGTCAACTACCTCCTCTCATCCGATAGCTCTCTCTCTCTTCTCGAATGGTCTTACCTTCTCTTCTCTCATCGTCTCTCCGCCTAGACTCTCCACATAGCCAGTATCTCTCTCAGGTTGTTTCTCCTATCTCTACATTCGTCCTCGCACAATGGTGATTATAGAGCTAGCGGCAACAACTAGAAGATATGTCTTTCTTACATCTAAACAAGATTGATACGATGTGACATTTGCACATGTCGGCGAGAAAGGTACAAAGCTATGGCTTCTTGCCTGTAGACACATGAATTAGATTGTCTCGCAAATCCATCATTGAGAATACTAGAACGAAGTCCCTCATTCTATAGTAACTCATATTCCGTATACATGTAAGGCGTATTATAACAATATAGTTATAAATCATTTGAATACTAAACAATTATATATTTTGTTTAGCCTTTTTTTCACGAAATATCCTAACTCACAGAAATTATTCACATTAATCTTTCCAGCAACTGGACTCTTATCAATTGTATGTCCAAATGATGGAAACTCACAGCAATACGAGCTGCTTGATTGGTCTACTAGCAGAGGTGACCATACTTTATCGAGTAAGTCGATATTTTGTCAATTTCTGCCTCTGGAGATCGACTTTCCGTAGATTTTATATATATAATAATATATATATATAATATATAGTATATAAATATAATATATATATAATAGTAGGGACTTTATACATATATATTATATATATTATATATTATAATATATAAATATAATATAATATAATAATATTAATATATATAATAATATATATATCATATATATATTAGCATATATAATATATATAGATATATATATAATATATAAAATATATATAAATATATTATCGACTATATTGAGTACTATATATATACTATATTATATATATATATTATAATATATATATATATATATATATATACTATATATTTATATATATAATATATATATATATATATTTAAATATATATATATAATATATATATATATATTATATAATATATATATATATATTATAAATATATATAATACATATATAATATATATATATAATATAAATATTAATATATATATACTTATATAGTATATAATTAAAGATATTATATATATAATAAGTATTATATATATATATATATATCATAAATATATATAAGTATATATATATATGATCTATATATATATATATATAATGATATTAATAAATATAATTAAATATATATATATATATATATATATATATATTATATATATATAATGCATATATATATATATATATATAATATATATATCATATATTATATATATTATATAAAAAAATAATTACATAAGATAACATATTTAATGACAAATATATATTAATATATATATATATATATATATATAATAATATATATATAATATATATATAATAATATATTTTTTGATTGAATTAGTGTGACGTTTGGGAATGCTTGCTTCTATATCCAAAGATTTCAATATTCGTAGTTATGCGGATCCAAAGTAGAATTGTAATGTACATTTTCTCTAATTAGGATATTTTCCCTTACAAACAAGGTTTCAAAAAATCAATCTCTGAAGACGCAGCTTTTAGAAATATGCTTGATCGTAAGCTTATTATTTCATCTTCCACTGTAACTTTATCCAATTTAAATAGCTCAACAAATTTACTTGAATTGAATTGAATTGTTATTCTGTGCGTTCGTTGAATAGATAAACGACAAACTGTGTCATACTCTTCGAATTTGAAGAAGTCATTAAATCTGAAGAAGAAGAAAAAGAAGAAGAAGAAGAAGAAGAAGAAGAAAAGAAGAAGAAGAAGAAGAAGAAGAAGAAGAAAAAGAAAAAGAAAGAAAAAGAAGAAGAAAGAAGAAGAAGAAGAAGAAGAAGAAGAAGAAGAAGAAGAAGAAAAAAAAAAAAAGAAAAAGAAAAAAAAAAAGAAAAGAAAAAAAAAAAGAAGAAAAAAAAAAAAAGAAAAAAAGAAAAAGAAAAAAATGGAAAACAAGAAAAAGAAAAAAGAAAAAGAAAAAGAAGAAAAAAGAAATGAAAGAAAAAAGAAAAAAAAAAAAAAAGAAAATAAAAAAAGGAGAAAAAAAGAAAATGAAGAAAAAAAGAAAATGAAGCAAAAAAGAAAATGAAGAAATAAAGAAAATGAAGAAAAAAAGAAAATGAAGAAAAAAAGAAAATGAAGTAAAAAGAAATAAATGAAAAAATAAAAGAAAAAAAAAAAAATAAGAAAAAAAGAAAAATAAAGAAAAAAAAAAATGAAGAAGAAAATAAAGAAAAAGAAGAAGAATATATTTGTTGATTTATTTATTATTATTATTATTATTTATTATTATTATTATTATTATTATTATTATTATTATTATTATTATTAGAACTACAATGATCATTATATTATATTTTGTTCTTATTAACTATATAAATCATTATATATTACTTATATATTACTATTATTTATACATTATTATTATTGTTATTATTAGTATTATTATTACGCATTACTTATTGTTGACCAATTATTATTATGATAGTATTATTATTATTATTATATTATTATTATTATTATATTATATTATTATTATTATTATTATTATTATTATTATTATTATTATTATTATTATTATTATTATTATTATTATTATTTTTATTAATTATTATTATTATTATTGAATTATAATTATTAGTATTATTATTATTAATTATTATTAAATATTATTATTATTATTATTATTATTTATTATATTATTATCTATTTTATTATTTATTATTATTATTATTATTAATTAATTAAGATTATTATTATTATTATCATATTATTAGTATTATAGATTATTTAAAATTTTATTATTCCTTATAATTAACATGATTATTTTATTATTATTATAATATTAATTATATAGTTATTATTATATTATTATTATTATTATTATATATTATTATTAGTATTATTATTATTATTATTCATTATATTATTATTATATTATCATATTATTATATTATTATCATCATTATTATATTATTATTATTATTATTATTATTATTATTATTATAAGTCTGATAGTTTATAATTGTTAATATATATTATTCTTAAAATCAATTAATTATTATATAATTGATTCTTAATCGTATTATTTATAAATTATTATTCATTTATTATTATTTTAATTAGCAAATATAATTATTATTATTTATTATTAATTCTTTCTTTATTATTATTATTTATTATATTATTATTATATTATTATTATTATTATTATATTATTTTCATTTCTATTATACGAATAATATTTGTTATTAAAAAGTAAACAAATTAAATCATTAATATTATTATTATTATTTTAATTATTCAATTATTATATTTAATTATTATTATTATTATTATTATTATTTATAGTATTGTTATTATTATTATTATTTTATTATTAATACTATTATATTATTATTATTTATTATTATTATTATTATATTATTATTATTATTATTATTATATATTATATTATTATTAATTCATTTATTATTATTATATATTAATTATTATATTATTATTATTATTTTTATTATATTATTATTATTATTATTATATTTATTTTTCATTATTAATTTTTAATGTTTAATTCCATAAAACTATCAGACAAAATCTTATAATAATTATGATTATTATATTGTTATTATTTATATTCTATTGTATATTAAAATTATTATTATATTAAAATTATATATTATTAATTAATTATATAAAATATTATTATTAATTTATTATTATTATTAATATATTATTATTCATTATATTATATATTATTATAATTTGGAAATCTTAATTTTCGTTAATTAGTAATTATCTAATTATTAAATATTATTATATATTATTATTAATAATATTATTAATTATTATCTATTATTATATTATTATTATTATATCCTTATTATATTATTATTATTACTTATTATTATTATATTATTATTATTATTATCAATATCCTCAATAATTATTCTCAATAGTTTATAGATTTCTTCTGTGAATCAATAGATAGATAATAATAAAATAACAATAATAATGAATAATATCATAATATCAAGTAATAATAAGAATAATAAACAAATAATCATACCAATAATGTCCTATTTATAATATACTAATAGACAGATAATAATAATAATTTATATTATAATAATAATAATAATAATAATAAATAATAATAATAATAATAATAATAATAATAATAATAATAATAATAATAATAATAATAATAATAATAATAATAATAATAATAATAATAATAATAATAAATAATAATTAATAATAAATAAGAAAAAGTCTTTACACAGTGATTTGTGGTTTTTGCTATCAAAAAAAGTAAAACATAATACCTTGTTTATTAACTTCCAAATTTATTTACAATAAATTTAATTCAAGTTATTTAACCGCCAAAGCCTAAAAGTGATAAAAGAAAAGATGGTAAAATACTTAAAATAACTAGTGTAAATAACAATGAGCAATGATTTGACTTTAAAAACTATGTATCTAAATTTTAATTTTCTATTATTTTTCTATTAATAAATATTCATAATATATATAAATAGGAACATATAATAGATTAAAACGTCGTTAGATATTAATTCCTTTATTAAATGTAATGAGACTCT
>JABUQX010067930.1:17500-18948 GCA_015478945.1 Trachelipus rathkii
TACACTCTGCAATCATCCGTTCCCTTCTCCTCCAACATATTACCTCTAAATATTTAAAATCTCGGACACTGTTCTTTATGCTGCTCACCATCAACATAACTTTCAGACTATAGGACGTCCTCCGACCACTAACCAAACTTTACCTTATCTATCGTTTGACTTTCAAACCTCCTTTAACACACCCGGCCAATCTCCCTCTACCAATCTTCTTCAAAACTCTCTTTCACATTTCGCGGCACAGACAAAACATCATCCGCATCCTAATAGTAGAGCACCTCACTGCATCTCCCTTCCAACTATTCTAACATCCATGTCCTGCCACGCACCCTTATTTCTTTTCAAACCCTCCATAATACAAATTGAATAATCCAAGGAGACATACACAGCCCTTGCGTCACTTCCGTTTTTTAAATCTATCCGTCAAATTTTGACAGCCATTTAATCTGTACACACGCCTCAACTATGTTCATACTACTTTTGCCTTCCATTTCAGAAGTTTCCACAACACCATAATATGTATACCCTAAAACACTGCCAAAAGAAGCTCTATGTACCCTATCATTCGCCTGTTGCAAATCCATAGAAAATCTATATACAATTTAATTTCTTCTTTCCCTCCATTTTCTCTAATCATTGTTTCAAATGTAAAATTCTGCATCCACGACATCCTTATGGCGTGGTTTGGGGCTGTGGTGGGTTTGGGGTGTGTGTTGGGGTTGGTTGTTGTTGGGCCTGTGGTGTGTGCTTGCTCTACGTGTCCTGTTAGTATTGGTTAGACGGGCAGCCTGCTCGGTCTTGCACTTGTGTGTGTTTTGGTTGGTGGTGTGTGTTTGGCAATCAGTCCTTTCAGTCACTCGGGGACGTACTCTTTCGAATTGCTGTCCAAAATACCAGCATATATCTTCCTAACAGTACACTCAACTAACTATGATTCCCTCGTATATTCCTAACAGTTCCTTTATCTCCCTTCCCTTATATAAGGGTACTGAATTGCTCTCGCTCCAATTCCCGAAACTATACCGGCTCCATAAGACGCTTTAATTGACAAGCAACTCCAAATCAACTATCCCATCGTCTCTTGTTGCCCAGTGCTTTTTTTATCATTTTGCACCAATAAGTTTCATTAAAGTCCTCAGATTACCTTTGCTTTCAACTCTAATTCTACCCATTACTCTTCCCTACGATAACTATCATCCCCCAAAATAACTTGGATCTTCTTGCACCAGTCAAATCCACAACAGCATGATAGCATCATTTCAGCATATAACCTCTTCATTCTGCCAATATTATGCGATTGTTCGGAAGTTTCTTAAAAATCACTCCCATCATCATCCTTTTTCTTAGTTCTCTTTTCATCTTAACTATACCTAAAGTATTAAATCTCAATCACGTGTTCTCGGCTGGCTCAATCATTTAATCATATACTTCACAAACTGTCCCTCACTGCA
>JABUQX010067931.1:0-5000 GCA_015478945.1 Trachelipus rathkii
TATTTGACTTTTTAAGTTAGTCAATCGCATAATTTAAAAAAAATATACTTGAGTAAATAATCTATTCTTTAATACTTTATTCAAATATTTTAACTAGACCGATTTTTTGTCCATTTTTTTTCCGCTTGTCTTGCGATGAGCTGAGAATAAAAGCAAAAATGCCATCGAGGAAAAAATATTGTAGGTACTTAATATATGAACGTAGTACGCAACACCAACTAAGATTAATGGACCAATTTTATTGATAGGAATTTAAGTATTATATTTGACATAGTATTAGTCCACTAGATATTAATGTTTTAGTGAATTTTTTCGATAGCTTTTTGTGCTATGATTAAACACATGTAGAGAACTGACAATTTGATGATGGGCTAGGCTGCGCGGAGCGTAGCGACGTTGCTTGTATAAAATATAAAAAATTATAGCGTATATAGCGTATATATAGTATATATCTATATATAGTTATAGTATAGTACTTATATATAATATATGTATATCCCTAGAATGGGTTCAATGGTGTAATTTTTATAGTAAACTATGCTATTAGTCATATGAAGTTATATACTATATTATATATGATTATCGTGCTTATATTCAGTATAGTATCGTATACGTTATCATATATTAATAGTATCTACTATATATATATATTAATAGTTAGTATCTAATATATGATACTATAGTACTATCTACGTATGTAAGCATAGTGTAGTATGTTATAGGCTATCCTCGAGTAGGTATAAGTGCGAGCTATTGACGACGATATAGATAACATTGAGGTGGTAAGTTTTACTATAGTTAATACTACTAGTATATTATATACGGTTGTATTTGTATTTTACCGATCACGAATGAATAAATAAATATCGAGTAAGAAATTTTCTCATTGAAGGAGTGCTTTTCTGCTTACTACATCGGTATGTATCTTGAACCAAATTCTCCTTACAAGAAGTCGTTTGATCGTGTTATTATGAGAATGTTTGAAGGAGGTATTGTTACACGTGGATTTGGGGAAGCTTATTCTTTCATTATTTAATAGTTACAATTTCGATCTCTCGAGTAAAAAATAATTGTAGATTCAGTTTCAGTCTATAAAAGCAAATCATCTTTTGGGAGCGAAATTAATCTTGTTCCTCTGCTTTAAGCTGCAAAATAAACTTTAATAAGCAGAAACATCATAAAATATCGTTTCTCATGTAAGTAGATAGAGTTAATTCGAATCAAAAAGCATTTTCATTTCTGAAAAGATAGTGTGTATATGAAAATTGCAAACTATTTAAAAAGCATGAACCATAACTTACTACTCCAAACATCTATAAGATTACAATTTTGAAAGTCATTTGTACAAGTGAAAATGCTCCACTTTCGTACTGGTCGTGCATTAAATAAATCTTACTAATTCGGAAAATCGGCCAGTTTAAATTAAAGTCAATAAACAATTTATGTTTGTACTCCTGATTTAATTAATATAGATATGCAGATCTTTTCTAGTCAATAAAATGTAATGGCAATTTTTATTTGTATTGTAGTTTTGCTTCTTTGATAACAGTATTAATTTAAGCAAGTATACATAGATATAGATAGGAAAATAGTCAGACCGATTGTTGAATAGATATAGAGAAACGGACAATATCTTCAAAAGTTATTCACTTAGAAAGAATTTTCTTTTTTTTTTATATTAAAGATATTCACATATAAAACAAATAATAAACACAAATAGAGAAAGACAAGAATAAAAAGACAAAAATAAAGAAGCTTGCTTTAGAAAAGTTATGCAATAATCTCACTGTTTTGCTTGGTAAATATTAAAAACTTTTCAATTAAAATACATTTTAACTGAAGAGTTCATATTAAATAGATTACAGACGAAAGTTCTTTTCAATGCCGGAAATCAAAAAATGCACAATTTTCAGATTTATCTTTATATAGATATATATATATATATATAGTTCGGAGAATTTCCTATACTATAGTATACTATATATATATGGTTATATTACTATATATAGATATAATATATATTATATAGTATTATGATATATAATAATGTGAGCTATATTATAACTAGTGAATAGTTAACTATTTATATACCTTAAGATCTATATAAGTAGTGATGAGTATATATAATATATATATGATATATTATACATAATATATGCTAATATACTATTATACATATATATATATATCATACTAAATATATATAATACTATAGTTATAATAAATATATAAATATATACTATATAGTATTATTATTATAGCTATACTATATATATTATATATATAATATAGATATATCAATATATTATCATAATATATAGCTTTATATGATATATATATATATATACGCATATACATATATATTAGTAATATATAGGAATATGTATATATATGTTATGATATATAATATATATATAGTAATATTACATAAATTTACTTTATAGGTAGTGGTAAATCAATGTAGGTATAGTATATATATATATGATATATACTTATATATATTTAGTGCTGTCATTTATATTTCCGTTGTTCAAGTACACGGGCAATTACAGCAGTTTTACTTGTTGGTGATGTAGGGGCGGTCCCCGGAATGTTGGTACATTCCAATGGATAGGACTGCTTTTGGGAAAAACTGTTGGCATTGTTGCTCCGTACGATCGGGCGAATGTGCCAGATCATTACAGCTGCATCAGTTCAAATGAAGATCTAAGCAACATTAGAGGGATATTAATGGAATTTTTGGTTTAAGGCGACGTTCCACTCTTTTATATCGCCGTACCGTATAGTAAAATTATTCGGATAGGAATGGTCGGTTTTAAAAATAAGTCGGAGGACGTGCTTACATTATCTTGCATGTATTTTAGATACTACTTTGATCTCTTTCGCGTTTCTTCAGAGGTCATTCACATCCTCTTTCATTAGCTTTTCTTTATTTTTTCACTTTATTTTTTCTCATCAATTAACGTGATGTTCTTCTAATTTACTATCGTTCAACAAGGTTATGCCGTATTTTAAAAGTTTTATTATTCAAATATGAAAATCTTTAAATTTTATTTCGAAACTGAATATTAAGGGGTCTAGTTGCGTGGTCGCAGTAGTTTGTTGTGACTATTAGATACAAAAAAATATAAAAATATGTTTTCACGATATATATAGTCGTATTATATAATAATTATATGACTATATTATATCAGTATATATATATATGATAATATATTATATATATATAGTATAAGTTATATATTATATAACTATATATAAATATAGTATATATATATATATATCTATATATATATTTATATACGTTTATATGATAAGTCGGACTGGAGGTTTGGTAGTGTGTATCTGTCGTTCTGTGTGGCTCGGCAGTTTCTATTGCTGTGCGATGATGGAGCACTTGTAGGATTGGCTCGCATGGCTGCACAGGTAGTTGTTGAGCAATTTCTTGTAATTTCCGCGCTTTTAAGTAAGAAAAACCTGAAATATACAGCTCATTGCTTTTCTGTTGAAAATAGTCTCTTTACCACCAGAAGTTTTATGTTACACGCTTTGGTAAGTTCGAGACTAGGCGAACCACACAATGTAAGTTCGTTATATCTCTTGTAATGTTAAGGGACTAACACTTCATAGTTTTTTTCAGGTGATTAAACGAGGTCATCTTCTAACCATAGTAGTAAACAGAGTTCGTTGACCTTAAGGTGCATTAGTTTTTAACAGTAGTAATTCAATTTTTCCTCATATTTTTTAACCTGACAGGTCGAAGTGACAATTTAGTGCGAGAGAGAGGAGAGAGAGAGAGAGAGAGTAAAGAGAGAGAGAAAGAGAGAGAGAGGAGAGTAGAGACGAGAGGACGAGAGAGAGCCGAGGATGAGAGTGAGAGGAGAGAGAGAGAGAGAGAGAAGCAGCGAGAGAGAGAGAGAGAGAGAGAGCGAAGGTAATTTGTCATTTTCCTTATGATTTTCGAAATGCACAGCATGGAATATAAAATAACCTGAAATCATTCCACCATCCAAGATTGTCCACTACAGACATCTTACCTCTGGAGTATACGATCTTTCAAGACCCCATATCTTTCAGTTATTTCATCGGTAATTTATATTCAGAATTAAGCCTCGGTATTTTATGCACATTTAAGATAATAAAACAAACATGTTTTAATAATCTGTCCAAATAGTGTTGTTGACCAACGCGACAGGGCATTATTAGGTGTTAGTTGTGGGTGAGTGTGTAGGCGATTTCTTCAGAAAGTATCGCGGTATAAGTGGGTTAACACTGTTTCTGCTAATATCTTGAACTACAAACCCTTATTAATATATCCAGCAATTTTACAGGCGTGTAGCTTACAAAGATCTATCACTTGGATATAAAGAAGAGAGTCGTGACTGTAGTAAGTGATATTTTTCTCCATCGCAGCAAAGTCCAGTGGCAGAATAGTATTGATTATTGCCTGTTGTAAGTATACTGTCTCGAGCAGGGGGATGCCGACCTTCACACCTGAGCCGTAAACCCTGTAATGTAGTTGCTGAAGTATCGATCTCATAGGAAAACAATCTGAAGACATCGTACAATGATAATCCCTTCAGTCCTCATTAGTTCTGTGTACCTTCGGTATAGCAGCTTTTACTATCAAGCATGCAAGCTCATAGAATAATTTTTTCTTCTCTAAGAATAGTTTTGTTATTTTCAATTTTTGCTTTTCAGCGCATCTAATCATACGTTTGAATATGCCAGACGGGGAAGGAGTTGGCTGATCTATCCCACTTTTGGCAAGACTTTGACAAATTTTTGATGCCTTATAAGTTGTAACTGATAGTTCAGTAACTAATTTGGTAGGCACAGCTGTAGAAAATCTTTGATTGTTTTAGAGGAAGATTCATAGATGCTTTCATCAGAACTGGCTTCAGAATTTGTGGTGGAAGTTCTTAAATTGCCATCTATTAAATCATAATGTGGAACACTTTCATTTTCTCTGAGCTCATCTCTGCTTTTCTGATGGATGA
>JABUQX010067931.1:12500-15000 GCA_015478945.1 Trachelipus rathkii
TATTTTATTCTTTCAATTTTCTATGACTGAACTCTTAAACAGAAGCAAATATTCCACTTATGCACAGTATAAAAATGGCAAATTATTGACAATATATAATATTAGCATTCAAATTCGAATTCGCTAAATATTAAAAAATATAAATTTGCATTCACATTCGGTAACGTTATAAAAATCTATTCGCATTCACAATGGTATTATTCCCAACAGTGCGGTCAATTATTGGCATGAAATTCGTATTCACGAATATTGGTAAATAGATATTCGGTCCAGCTTTATTATTAGTATATATATATATATATATATATATATATATATATATATATATATATATATATATATATATATATATATATATATATATATATATATATAGTTATTATATATATATATATATATATATATATATATATATGTATGTATATATGAACGATATTTGTACGATATATGTGCAATTATTATTTGTAATTAGAATTTGAAATTAGTTAAAGGAAGTTTTTAATGCAAATCCTATTTCAAATATAGGACATGTAAAACCTGTTAGCATATTAATTCAATTCATAATTGATTTCCGAGTGTTATAATTAATTAAAAAAATGAGGATTACTAATTAATATTAATATAATTTGATAAACGCATCGTCAATTGGATCAGCCATCAGTGTGTGAGTGAAAATATATGAAATTGCAAAGTTGCCAAACGCTCTCATCAAGTTTAGAGTTTAATCCTTTTATTCTATAAAAAAAATTTGATTAAATTATTTAGGTTTAATTGTTTTGCCAATCCTTATTCCTGTTTATAGTTTAAAAAATATAATCAAACATCACGTGCATTGTCCCTTCCCCCATAGGAGAGAAAATAATCTCTAGGTAATTGATATCTAGGATCTGAAAGAGGGATCTAACCTTGGTAATTTATCTCGCGACTCATCGCTCTTTCATTCTGCTATGAAAGTAGTTTATTTTAGGTAATACATAGGTTTTTTTAACATTATCATTATTATTATTAAAAAAAAAAAAAAATATTTATTACACCAAAAATTAATAATTATACATAAATTACAAACACGTATATATTTGTTTGTATATTCGTTTGTGGCATTCCTTTAAGAGGTTGTATTTTCAATGTATTTTGCATTCTGTTGGTTACCCTACAATTAAAATAAAATATACACATTTATTAGGATAAATTTCAACAGCAACATTGTTTGAAAAATATCCATTTATTTAATTATTATTATTTTTTTATTGATTTATTTAAATTTAATTTTTCCGTTTAAATTTTAGAAATATATAAAATGAAATTCAAGCACTGTTAAAATACAGTGATTTAGTAAAATATTTATTACAATTTTATTTTCGAAAATAATTTAAAGTTTTCCAATAATAATTTGGTGATACTTGATTTTTCAAATATCAAATATGGCACAAATTTGAGTCTGCTTCTGTCAAAGCTATTGGTTAAGAGTAGAAGTAAGCACCCAATAGCATTCTTTGGTACAAAAGGCAAAAGAAATTTCATCATATATATATATATATATATATATATATATATATATATATATATATATATATATATATATATATATATATATAGTATATATATATATATATATATATATATATATATATATATCAACATTGATAATACAACATTCAGTAAGTCGAACAAAATGCAACTTACTAATAAGTAACGGAGGAAAAAATAACGGAAGTTGTTTGGTGCGCTACATGAAAGAAAAAGTAACGAGCCCGTTAATCCGTTACTCAAAAAACTAATTCCGTTAGTAACGGAGTAACGGAGCGACATATATGTATGTATAAATATATATATATATATATATATATATATATATATATATATATATATATATATATATATATATATATATATTATTATATATATTATATATATATATGTTATATATATATATATATATATATATATATATATATATATATATATATATATATATATAATATATGTATATATATATATATATATATATATATACATATATATATATATATATATATATATATATATATATATATATAGTATAAAAATATATATATATATATATATATATATATATATATATATATATATATATATATATATATATATATATATATATATATATATATATATATATATATATATATATATATATATATATATATATATATATATATATATATATATATATATATATATATATATATATATATTTTTATGTTATATATATATATATATATATATATATATATATATATATATATATATATTAACGAAATGTTCATTTAAAAGCTAGGAAAAATATAAAGGAAGTAGAAGTACTTTTAGTGTAATGAAAATGACAAAACTGTTTAATCTTTGCTTTCCTTCTTTCCGACATTTTACGCTTTTTATTTTATGTTATCTTTTAAGTTATAAAATTCTTGCTCAGGCTTTATCTTTCTTTCTTTTTTATACATGGAAAACACAAGAGTAATAGTGA
>JABUQX010067931.1:20000-27500 GCA_015478945.1 Trachelipus rathkii
ATTGTAGAGCGAAGTACAGTAGAAGAGGAGAGAAAAAGAGAAGAAAATTTTATTAAACTTATATATATAAATAAATAGTTATAGTTTTAAATCATGAGACGGCTAACGTTGTCGTAATAGATAGTGCTTGTTGCCATGATTAATCCATTGCCCAGGATACAACGCCTGCAACAAATACAGGAATATTTGTTAATTAATGTATTTAATGATTATGAATGAGCAATGAATAAATAATGATAACTTATAATGAAAGAATGTTGAGACGAACAATATCTTACCCTGCACAATCTGTATTGATTGAAATTTTAGAAAAGTTGTTGCTTTTCTATGGAGGGAAAGTCGTAGTTGCATCTCCTTCCTTCAAGTAAGTTTTGTAAGTAAAGACTTCCTTAATCACATGCCTTAGTTTGAAGTGTTTGAAGAAAACGAGGTTGCATAAAAGACCGGGATATTTTTCTTAACCGTTTGTCTTTGGTTCTCACTTCTTTTAAATCCGCTTTTCTTCGGTTTCTTCTTGAAAGCGGCACAAACTCACATGAAATAAGGAATAGTTATTATTAAAATTGGAACAATCCTTTTCAGAACAATTGTTCTGTTGTGCACAACAATAATTTTAAATTTAAATAGCAACAAGTCTTCAACAACAACAACAGTAGTAAATAGAAAGAACCTTTTTCTGACAATAATCGCCTTTCGAAGTAAACCTTTTTTAGGTGGTTGACTTTTTCAGGGCTGATATTGTCGTCTCTTATATTAATAAATGAATGAATTAATGAATGAATGAAGAGAATGAAATATTTATATTATTTAGATGATAATGATGATAAGTGTATCTTAAATTCTAAATTCTAATTTTTACACATTCCGGGCGCGGGGCTGCGACATTGCTTTATGAAAAAGGAAGGTCGCAGCCGCCAAAACACCCAAGAGATTGTCAATAAACTAAATAAATTAATCAAACAAACTAAAAATATCTTTGGTTTTTTTACGAGCGGTAATAGCCGCTTGTCTTTGAGGAACTTTCCTCACACCCTCATCTTTATCAGATGTATTATTTAATTCTATGGGTTTATTAGTTTTGTCACCATTATGTGTTACAGACACTTCTGTTGGATACAATATATTGATTGGATAATGAGCTATATTGCCATCACCCTTTTTTAGCATCACAGTGCGTACACAGTTGTCAGCACCATATATTAGCTTTATAACTCTACCCAACTGCCAATATGGGCGAGTTTTGGTGGCGCTTTTTATTAATACCACATCACCCACCTTAATGCGGTTAACCCAATCGTTTTGATATAAATCATAACTATACTCACGTAAACTTAAAAGATATGTTTCATACCAAATGGTGCGAAAGTGTTCAAATTTTTGCTGCAGAAATAGCAAATGATCATTTAGCTGTTTATGTGAAGCAGGTTCTCCTTCCCACAAAGGGTCATCCGGATCCTCATCTGTTTTCACTGTTAGTGAAGCACTTCCATGTAGTTTCAAAAATGAATTTGGAGTCAGAGGTACTAGATCCAGAGAAGACTCCACATAGGTCAGAGGCCTGTTGTTTATTGAATTTTGAATGCTGGAAAGTAAAGAAATCATATCAAAATAATTTAATTTAGAACGACCTACTGTTTTGTAGATGCAATTCTTCAGGATACGAAGCATTCTCTCCCATGCAGAACCCATCCATGGTGCGTACAGAGGCAGTCTTACATGTTTAATGTTGTTGATTCTCATATGCTCCTGAAATTCATCTGAAATTAAAGAATTTTCTATAGCATTACCACCGAGAGCAAAAGTTCTGGCATTGTCAGAATACAAAAAATCTACAATTCCATAAATGTTTGTGAAACGCATGAAAGATGATAAAAATGATTGAGTGGACATATCTGGTAATAGGTCTAAATGAACTGCACGTATATTCAAACAAGTATAAATTAATATATACATTTTCTTTTCTACAGAGCCATCTTTTATCCAAAAATGAGAGGTGAAATCAACTCCAGTATGCTTAAATGGTCTGAAAAAGTCCATTTGAGCTTGTGTGTAATTTGTAAATTTAGGATAATTGAAAGTGAAAGAATTATATTTTTTGCAAATAAGACAAGACTCAATGATGTTTTTGACTGTTTGACGTGCTTTAGTGATCCAAAACCCTTTCAAACGTACCATATTTAATGTAGTTTGAAGTCCCAAATGTTTGCATGCAAGATGACAATCAGAAACAATGAGCTTTGTGAGATGGTGTTTTTTACTAAGCAAAATAGGATTAATAATATTATAATCGTAGTAATTAGTTTTAGCTATTCTACCTCTGGTTCTTAAAAACCCATTGTCATCTAAAAATAAATTTAATCTTTTAACCAATTCTGGTACTTTGTCATAAGGTGATTTTAAGAATGCTATTTCTTTTTGAAAATCGATATTTTGCATTATTTTTAACCAATATTCTTTACTTCTAAGATGGAAATCTTTATTTTGCTTTTTAGTTTTGAAAATGAATTGGAACACGTATGCTGTTACTCTATGTAACTTATGCAAACTTGAAAATTTATTAATATCCAAAATAGGTTCTACAGAATCATTTTTTAAAACGATATTGGTTACGATATGTGTATCGATTAGCATTTTACTTTCTTCTGATAAACATTTTAATTCATGCTTGGGCCATTGGTTTTTATCTAATGAAAGCCAAGATGGTCCCTTTTCCCATATTTGAAATTTATTGGAAAATTCCCTAAAGGAAATTCCCCTAGTTACTAAATCTGCCGGATTTTGTGAGGTCTCTACATAGAGGAAATTAATCGTTGAACTAAATTCCTTTAATATTTCCGATTTTTTATTTTTAATATCGCTCAACCTATTTCTTATAAAAATTTGTTTAGTTTTAATTTTAGGAGATAGAAGCCAAGCTAATATTATTTGAGCATCGACAAATATGTTTATTTCTTTAAAGTTATAATTGAAAGCAGAAAGTATTTGAGGAAGACATTTAAATGCCAAATATACTGCCAATAGCTCAAGAGTAGGCAAAGTTCTATTTTTTAAAGGAGCAACTTTTGCTTTCGATAATAATATATATGATTTACTTTCAGAGGCAATATACATTACAAAGCCATAAGCTGATGCTGAAGCATCACAAAATATATTTAAAGTAGCATTGTTATCAAAATCGAAAACAAATCGATTAAATGAAAGATTTTTAAGCAAGATCAAATCGTTACTCAATTTTCGATATTGTGCAGAAATATCGGAACTTACCCTTTCATCCCATTGAGTCTGAACCTGCCAAGTTTGTCTCATCAGAAGCCTACCCTTTATAGTTACAGGCAAAAATAATGACAGGGGATCAAAAACCTTGGATATTTGGGACAATAACTCACGTTTAGTTTCGATACTACCTGCTATGTTGAAATCATCAAGAGCCATTGTATCCGTTTCCATATTATATAGATATCCCAAAATTCTTTCGTTTTCACAACCATGCATCTCAGCACGGTCGTCTTCTATCATGAGGTCTTTGAGCCTTTTATGATTCGTATTCCAGGAACGTAAATAGAATCCACCCTCTTCCATCCTTTCAACCGATTTTCTGTAAAGGGTTTCAAGAATGGTTTCATCAGAATGACTATAAATGAGATTGTCTACATAAAGAAAATTTTTTAAAACATAAGAACAAAGATCATTAGTATACTTATCTGTGTGATATTTGATGACGTAATTCAAGATGAATGGAGAAGAAGCCATACCAAAAATAATCGTGGCATATCGATATGTGATTAATTCTTGATTTTTATTATACCATAGGAATGCCAATCGATTCTTGTCTTCTTCTAATTTTAATCTGATCTGTAGGAATGCAGATTTTACATCTGAAACGATAATATATTTGTTACTTCTAAAATTACATAATATTTTAAATAAAGAACTCATAAGATCAATGCCCGGAAAAGCAGCTTCATTCAGAGATGGATTTGCGTCTGTTTTAAGGCTACAATTAAATACCGGTCTGACCTTAGTAGTTATCTGTTGTACTTCCTTTATTATTGGTCTGTGTGGTACCCAGACATAATTTTTTATTTGGTCAGGAAGCACATTTATTTTTTCGATTATACCTTCATTTAATTGTTGTGTGAATACTTCAGAATATCGATCGATTAAATCACGATCTTTTAAATTTTTATACACTCGCTTTACTGCTGAAAGGGCTACGTGGTAGTTAGAAGGTACTTTGTTAATTTTGTCCTTGTACCAAGGTAACTCTACATAATAATGACTATCATCACGCAGCTCTATTCCCTTTTCAAACTCGTGTATGAGTTTTTTATCGATATCGCTGATATCATTACTATCAACAATACCTATGGATTCTAAACTATATAAATTTTCCAAACCTAAATCTAAGTCTGGTTTATTTTTTATAAAATTCAGAGGATTGAAATAAGAAATAATAGGATTTATAATGTCATGTACTAACTTAGAACAATTTATTTTATTTTTTGATGTCACAGTTGGAGTTTCGATATTTTGTATAGAAGAATCGATTATATCATAACCTAGTCATGACACAGGCGACTCTTCCTGAGATGCAGTTTCATGATCAGGCATATTTGACTGATCTTCATTTAAGAAATTTCTGATATCCCCTAAGGGAATCAAACCATCACTTACCTCGATAGCTGTACCTTTCATGCATTGGGTAAAAGTAAACTTGCTATAATACTGTAAAATATCGACCCCTATTAATCCTTCGATATTTTCAAATTTGTCATTTCGTACGTTTGTGAGAAATTTATTAGATAATTTATACTTACTCATTTTCATGTCATGAACAGCCTGATCCAAACCTTTCACTGAAAAGTCAAGATCTACGTCATCAATGAAAAAAGGAAGCTTTAAAATTTTATCTTCTATATAGGTGTCTATGTAGACCCTTTTTAATATTTTATGATGTGACCCTAAAAATGTTTTTATTTCATTAGTGCTATCTTTTACACTGTTTTCATCAATTTGCAGTTTCCGCAAAACACTAGGCTTTAAAAAACTACATTGTGATCCTAAATCTGTGACACAATGTAAAATAGCATTTTTATTTTTATTTTTAAGTTTTAAAGACATTGTAGGTAGCAAATTTTGCTGCAAAGCAGCCTCCCCAATATTTATAGCAATATTACTTACAAGTTTTCCCTGTATCTTCTGATTTGATGTTTCTCCAGCTCCGGCTCCACCCTTTTTCTCACAATCTGCTAGAAGAGATTTATTACATAAAGCTGAAATATGAGAGTGAGAATTACAAATGAAACAAGGATAACGTAATTTATTTTGAAGACCATAACACGAGGAAGCAAGGTGTTTATCGCTACTACATCTGTAACATAAGCCCAGACTCTTACATTGAGCAACTCGCTCTTTATTGGTTGCATAATTATTACACTTAAACATAGAATGTTCTTCTTGACAAAATTTGCAAATCTTTTTAGTACTCAAATTAACCTGGTTTTCAGCTACAACCTCTTCCCTATTACTACTAAAATTAGCATTAGTTTTATTTTGGGATTTAGTTTTTACGCTATTTGTATTTTTATTTTGGTTATTAAAATAAGTTTTATTAGCAAAAAAAGAAGGTTTCTGAAATTTTGTTCTAGAAAATATTTTTAATATTTCAAATGAATAGTCAAAAATGTGATTAATAGATGGGTACATCGAACTACATTTATTAACGAGTTCTCGTTTTAATGAAACAGGAAGTTTGCTGAAAACTATATTACTTAATAATACGCAACCCGGACTTTCGGGAATGAAAAAATCTAAGTTGAAATTTTGTAAATCGTATGTCATAGCTCTGACGTCATTTAACCATGTGCGTGCTTTCTCATACTGATATTCATCAATATTGGGAGCACGAGTGATTTTAGTTATAATTTCATCTACTATATAAGGTATATCTAAAAACTCCTTTTTTAGCAAGTTTAAAGCTATGGCATAATTTTCATTGGTATTACTTAAATGCTGAATGACCTGAAAAGCATAATCTTGCAAATATGATTTAAGATATGACAATTTAGCCTTATCAGTCAGTGAAGACTTACATCCTATTAAATTATCGAACTGTGAAAGAAATGAATTAAATTTGTCCCTATCCTCATTGCCGTGAAAAATCATGCATTTCAATGCAGGAGGGTTAGGTTCACGTTTTAATGGCAAAGCATTTTCATTTGAAGCATTATTTTGAATATGTTGTTCATTAATTTTTGCTAAATTTTCTACTCTACTGATTTTAATTCTAATATCATTTTGATACTCAAATTGCCCATCTATCTCTCTACCAAACAAAGATTCATCTAAAACAAATAAATCGTATTTACTATAAACTTGCATTATAGATTCATTTATCAGCATATTAATTAACTCTAAATTTTCCTTGATCGAAAACAAAGCAATTTTTGTGTTTTCATCCAATTTAGTTTGCGTGTCAACATTAAACTTATTAATAGTTTTAAGAGCATTTGTTATTTTTCGCTTACAAGAAGCGCGTTTGAGAATAAACTCTCTCGTTTCTAATTTACACTTTTCAATAGTTTCGGCAATTTTTTCTGCGGAAAGATTTTCGCTAGGTTTAACCTGCGAAATTTCTACAAGCCATTCTGAATTTATTTCAGCCATTATTATTATTAATTTAAAAAATGATCTTATAGACTACAAAATATTTAAATTTAAACTTGACAATCTCTTAAATTTCCTATTGTGATAACAAACCAAACAAGGACCATACGCATTCAATCGAGAGAAAAAATAAAGATGAAATAAGTACAACTTTTCTAATTAATTTATGTAAAAATTATTTTGATATTTGAATAATGAATTTCATCTAAGGTCTCTCGATTAAAAGCCCGATCCCAGTTTAAGTTTATTGTAGAGCGAAGTACAGTAGAAGAGGAGAGAAAAAGAGAAGAAAAATTTTATTAAACATATATATACAAATAAATAGTTAGTTTTAAATCATGAGACGGCTAACGTTGTCGTAATAGATAGTGCTTGTTGCCATGATTAATCCATTGCCCAGGATACAACGCCTGCAACAAATACAGGAATATTTGTTAATTAATGTATTTAATGATTATGAATGAGCAATGAATAAATAATGATAAATTATAATGAAAGAATGTTGAGACGAACAATATCTTACCCTGCACAATCTGTATTGATTGAAATTTTAGAAAAGTTGTTGCTTTTCTATGGAGGGAAAGTCGTAGTTGCATCTCCTTCCTTCAAGTAAGTTTTGTAAGTAAAGACTTCCTTAATCACATGCCTTAGTTTGAAGTGTTTGAAGAAAACGAGGTTGCATAAAAGACCGGGATATTTTCTTAACCGTTTGTCTTTGGTTCTCACTTCTTTTAAATCCGCTTTTCTTCGGTTTCTTCTTGAAAGCGGCACAAACTCACATGAAATAAGGAATAGTTATTATTAAAATTGGAACAATCCTTTTCAGAACAATTG
>JABUQX010067931.1:37500-38975 GCA_015478945.1 Trachelipus rathkii
AAAACCTGGTATCCTGCTAAATTAGTTCCAAGTTTCATGTTATATGCCCATCTCGAAGGATCAAATGGATTATGTTAGAGAATTTCCCAATTATTCATCGTAATTTCAAAACTCATAGTGATTTTAATTCCAGAATGAGAACCTGGGAAATACTTGCAATGGAGTACACAGTCCATTTTTTCAAACTCGCTGGTAAGCCAGAGTGCAGTTAAAGAAATAAATGAGTAGTTTGAATTATTTAGCTCTCAATATATCTGTAGTAAATGATATCTGATCAGCTTTAGATAACTTCTCGAATACTGCTGATCTCAATTCCTGTATGAAGTTGGTAACATCTCTACAAAATATTTTCTACTAAGAATAAGATATTTGAAGATGGGCAATAAGTTCTATGAATCCCTTCTCTTCTGTGACGGTGAATGGCTGGTTACTCATTGGGATAAAATTCATTATTTTCTGTGATTTGGGGTTATTGATATGCCAAATCTTTTTTTGTGGAGAAACTCTCAAAACTCGCTTATTTCACGACTTGGATCTTTATTGCTCTTTTGTGGTTTCCCATGTTCTAGAAAATACAAGACTTCCTTTTACTATTAAAATTTTGGACTTCCAGATATTCTCTAAAGATGATTTCCATTGGCCGTTCATGAAGTGGCGTTGTACTAAATGTAAGATTTTATGTGGAAAGTTATATAAAATATTTTTTTTACATTTCTTTATAGAAACGAAAGTTCATAAGAAATTCCGGTTCCGGCCGGAATTCCGGCCGGAATTTTTTTGTGATTCCGGCTAATTCCGGTTCCGGCCGGAACTGAAAATTTCAGTTCCGGTACACCCTATTAATATATATATATATATATATATATATATATATATATATATATATATATATATAAGAAAGAAGATATATATATATATATATATACATATATATATATATATATATATATATATATATATATATATATATATATATATATATATATATAGATATATATATATATATATATCTATAAATGAAAACAAGTAAAAATTTACTAAAATAAAACAGTTTATAGGTTCTCAGTTGTCGCTGAAGAGATAATTGAGTACATTTCGGTCAGCGAAAACTTTAAAGTTGTCAAAATGAGAAGTATGAAAACTGTTCCCATATATATATATACATATATATATATATAAGAAGAAGAATATATATATATATATATATATATATATATACATATAGATATATATATATATATATATATATTATTATGTTATATATAGTTATATATATATTATATATATATATATATATATATATATATATGTTATATATATATATATATATATATATATATATATATATATATGTATATATATATATATATATATATATATATATATATATTGAAGCGGCGCACGAAACGCGAAAAGCGTTTCACGATAAAATGCGAAAACGGTTAAACTAAACTAAACTGAACGAAGCAATAACG
>JABUQX010067932.1:0-2500 GCA_015478945.1 Trachelipus rathkii
GAGTCTGGTCTTTAAACTTTTACCATAAAGTTTTAGGGCTTCTGGCACCTCAGGCAGAGCAGGTGTAAATAGATTTGCTTGGTAGACTGGGACTCCTGGTGTTTGAGGCATATAAGGATATCCATTCCACATTCCGGGATAAGAATACGACTGGTTAGGCATAGGGGTATACCCTGGTGGAATACCACTGTACTGAAAACCACTATGCTGAAAAGATGGAGGGGGGGCACCCTGTGGGTGGCCACTATAATATGTGTTGTTCCCTGGTGTCCCTCCTTGAGGTTGATTCTGTGGCTGAGCAGCCATGCTGTGCCCTGTTGTCCCTCCTAGGGGTTGGTGCGGTGGCTGTGCAGCCATGCTGTACCCTGTTGTCCCGCCTAGGGGTTGGTGCGGTGGCTGTGCAGCCGGGTTGTACCCTGCAGGTGGGAGAGCTGGTCTCCTGACCTGATCGGGATTCAATAATGGGTCTTCTAGCCCTTGTAGAGCACCTACGGTTATTTCTTTACCTTCCCATTTACTTCCATGGGTTTTCGGTGTCTGAGGGTCTGTGGCACCCCAGTTTATTCGGCTCTTTTTCTGTATGGCACCCTGTGCGGTGCTGGGCATCAATTGCGAGTCTAGTGTGCTGTCCACTGTGGCGGTTTTCGAATAATAGGGGGGATGGTCCTCTCTCCTTGGAGGTTCTCTTTCTCTAATACCGTGGGGGGCTTGCCTCAGAAGAGTGTGATCAGGATTTTGGCCAATATTCGGATCTGGAACTAGTGCTGGAGGGGTCCCTTGGGGAGGTGAGCCTCCCTGGGCAACGAGCACATCGCTACCCCCCTCTGGACCTTCATGTCCTTGTCCTTGGGCGCTATCTCCTTCATTCAACTCGAGATTTTCATTATCTCTCCCTAACTCCTCATTTGCATTTCCATTTTCCCTTTGGTCTAGATTTAGTCCATCTGCCATCCTTACTACTTAAAATTAAACACTAAAGTGGAACGAAATATCTTTAACGCGGTCACTTAAAACATGCAACGCGGTCGTAATACACGATATTAGCATTATTAGGTTTTACCGTAACCTAATATATATATAATATATATCATATATATATATATATATTATATATATATATATATATATATATATATATATATATATATAATATATATATATATATATATAATATATATATATATATATATATATATATATTATTATATATATATATATATATACTATATATATATAAATATTTATACACAAAATTACCTAAAAGGTAAATCACTTATTAAAAATTTTGCACAAAATGTAGGGTTTCTTGCAAGTTTGTGAAAAAATTGCCGAAGTTTTTTCCTTATCGACCGTGGTTATTTGCTACTGCTTTCGACTTCTCCTCGATGAATTTACTCTATATATCATCAGGGATGAATGTTGAGTCGAATTCATTCAAAAAAAAACTATCTGAAAATTCAACTCGCCTGTATATATATATATATCTTCAAAAATGGTCTGGGGTTCCCAGGACCTTGGAGTGGACCTTCGCCTGGTCCTGCTGATTCTAAAAATATATATATATATATAGGTTGGTGGAGTTTATTTCCGCCGATATATATATATATATATATATATATATATATATATATATATATTTTTTTTTATATATATATATATATATTATATATATAATATATATATATATATATATATATAGTAATATATATATATATATATAAATATCTATATATATTATTATATATATAGGTATATTATATATATATATATTTATTTTGTCAATTTTTACAAAATTACAATGGTTTCCATTAAGCAATTTTTCTCTTGTAAATGCAAATGTGAGTACGACTCATTTTCCTTAAATTAAAAATTCGCAATAGGAAATACATAAACAAAAAAAGTTTTATCAAATTTGTTTTGTGGCTTCAAGAGACGCCATTTTGTATGTGAGTCTAGCGGAGTAGAGAGGGAAGTTAAGGATTGTGAGCGGTGATTGTGTTTGGATCACAAAGACGCGTGTGTGTGCTATTGGCTGAGTGCGTAGCGATGCGCGTGAGTTTGTGCCTTGCTTCAAATGCTTCGATGGAGCACTTCAGAGTGCAAATTCTTTCTCTTTCTTTTCTGTAACTTCTCTTCCCTCCTTGAATAGTATAATGATTATATTTGCTTCTCGCACACACACACAATCATATAATATATTAATATATAATATATAATATGAATATATATATATATATATATATATATATATATATTATAATACCTATCATATATACTATAAGTAGTATATATCTATATGATATATATAGTTAACATATATATATTTAAATGTAACTGGTTATAGAAGGAATAGAAAGAGGATTTATAGTTAAGAATTTAAAAAGAGTGAGGAATTTTAATTTTAATTTTATCAAAAAATTTTTGATTTTTACCCTCCACTATTTTTTCAAATTTAAGTTTTTTTACCCAATATCACCGCCCCTCAAACTTTTTCTTAATT